>OY998180.1:46361230-46611230 GCA_963921935.1 Galeruca laticollis | reverse complement strand
AGCGACTTTCTCGTTCCTAACACAGTCCCTAACCGTTGCGCTATCGAGGTTATATGTATAAATTTCTTATTTGGGTTTTACCTTCATCCGTTGGGTGTCAGTGACCCCAGATACTTTTGGCGCTCTTGTTAAAAAAGATAGTTGAGTGGGACGTCTAAATTTCATATGGTGTGTGTCTATGACATCATCCAACGTTTGGGGGGGTCGCAGGGGGTGAGAAAAATAATAATTACAAAGACAGTATTTAATGGATTAATGGGGAGGTGTGAGGGGTTTTATAACAAATTTCTTCACAGGTCTTTATGAGAAAAAACCGTTCCGTCCGACTAGGAGGTTGAGACATTATTGTGTGTGTGTGTGTGTGTGGAGATACACAAAATATAGGACACTAATATATCTGTAAACGAATCAGTTGTAGTATGTCATTAGTTGAGTATAGACGTCTATTTGAGGAGTTTATTATAAAAATAGATCGATTGAATAAGGATGTAATATTTTATGAAGAAAAACGAAGGGTTATGAAGCAAATTGCAAACCTGTGCCTTTCTGCTGCTGATACTACCGACTCAGATCAAAAGAAGTGGGAGAAGCTTACAATAAATTGGGTGCCAGACGAATTACAAAACGGAGCTCGACGACAGGAGATTTCAAGTGCTGTAGATTATATCTTTAGATGTCCGCAAACAACAACATATCCATTAAACAGAATTCAACCTACAAAGCTTTCACCATGATCAATATAACCAACACTAGCAGCATGTTCCATAGTATGAAAAATAAACTTAATAATATATTTTCAATGACTCTATGTATATTATTAGCATTCATATTCGTTTTATTATTTAAAATTTTACCAAAAATTGTTAAACGTAAATTTAAATCTTCATGTAATATATCCGCTGATGAGTAGATTGGGTGTTTTAATAAAAAAAAAATCCACTTTAAAAAAATAATTTATTATTGATATAATAATTACAAAGGTAATGTAGTATTTAAAAAACCATTGTTGGAGACGTTGTATATTTCTGTAGGGTCCTCCAGTGGTGTAGTAGGTTCAAAGTTTCCAGTTACCCATGATGTGTGTGTGTGTGTGTGTGTCATCAAACTAGTAGACTAAAGGGAAACACACGAGGCATTTCTTTAGTAGAAATTCAGCTTATTGCTGTGTGTTTGCAGCATAGTTTCCAATCATTTTTATTCTGTAATACTTGATGCCACATAAAAGAGTATCGAATGCCATGCTGTAATTTTTCAGCTGATGAGTAGATACTAGGTAATAAAAAAATCCATTTACTTGAAAAATTATTTATTCTTGATATAATTGAGTTATCATTGAACATTGAAGAAGATTTCATTTGGAAATTAACCTGATGTTTTACTCATAAAAAAAACATTGTTTCAATTAACAGAAATATTTATGCAATAGTCTAAAATTATATTGGAAAAAACAATATTTTACATTTTAATATGAAAGTATAGTAATATATGTTATAAATTAATATGAAAGAGTAATAATACTACAAACGAATGTCATAATTCACAAAGTAGTAATATATGCTATAACTTAATCCATTTACTTGAAAAATTATTTATTCTTGATATAATTGAGCTATCATTGAACATTGAAGAAGATTTTATTTGGAAATTAACCTGATGTTTTACTCATAAAAAAAACATTGTTTCATTTAACAAAAATATTTAGGCAATATCCTAAAATTATATTGGAAAAAACAATATGTTACATTTTAATATGAAAGTATAGTAATATATGTTATAAATTAATATGAAAGATTAATAATACTACAAACAAATGCCATAATTCACAAAGTAGTAATACATGCTATAACTTAATATGTAATAGTTTAATATAAAAGTATAAAACTATATTTGAGTTCATATTATTATATATTTAAATATATGTGAAAAGTGAAAAATGGTTTTACAAAGTTGTATTCAAAAGTCAGCAAAAATAGTTTCATCTGAATCATAGTCAGAATCTTCAGGTTCTGTAGGTAAATTGAAATGAAGAATTAATCCATTTAAAATTTCTATTGGAAAATCAGTATATATGAGTTTTAGTACTCTTCGACAATCATTTTTAGATAGTGATCGAGGTACTTTAATCATTGCAACAGCACTTCGAAAATCTCTGATTAATTTACGTGATTTCTTAAGAAATTTTACACGCCGTTTGGCATGATCTTCAGTTTCGGGAGTAGGAGACATTTTTTATCTAAAAACAAAAAACATTATTCCAAAATACTGTAATGTCCCCATGGAAGCGTATCAAATGAATCGGGAAGTAATTTCCTTTTATCATCGTGAGGACTCAAAGCGATTTTTGTTTGTTCAATGCTATACACATTATGAGCGAAGGAACGTATCGTATTTTGAGTAATTGTCATCTGTTTCCAATTTTTCAAACAATCCACATAATCATCGAAAATTATTTTATTTTTCACAACACATTTTTTAATCCCCTTTGATTTTTTGACAACTTTGCCCCCCTGAACTTTGTAACTATACATTTTGGACCTTAAACCAACAAAATGGGTGATTATTTGTCCATTAGCTTCATCTTTCATCAAACCTAGTATTTTTTTATTAACTCGGGGTATGTTGTAGATATTGTTAATGGGATAATCTGATGTATCAAATTTGTCAATGTTTGCGTCAATTAACTGTTCGTATGCATCTTCACAAGTAAGTTGATAAACAAAACTATCAGTGTCGGTGTACATCAACTTACAATTGTCTACTCCCATTGTGGGAAGCATAAAATTGTAATGGAAGTCATACATTACAGTTTTCGAGATGTCAAGAATAACCATACCCACGTATATCGGTTTATTGAAAATTAGTTCAGACTTTTTCAATTCGATTGCCATCAAAGGTGGATCACCATCATCGAAAACTGTTCTATTGTGATAACGCGGACTAGCAATAAGATTTTTAGCACCATAACGACCCTCATATGTAGATACCAATTTACAAATTCTATGTTTACGGATGGATTCCATACATTTCCCAAACACAGCATTATTCATTAGTTTTCTCAAATCTTTCTCAAAGTCGCTGGTGGCTAAAGTCCTCAATCGATTGTTTAATTCGATGTAGGGTTGAAGCCATGCAGATTGTTGGAATTTCAAAACTTTGTGAACTTTTTCCAATACTAGTCCATGTTCTAGGGCTTGCTTTAAATTTCTATAATGTAAAGTGTAACTTTTTTTATCGTGTAGGGTAGTCATTAATTTTGTTAATTTTGAATCGGGTGGTTTGTGGTGTTCGGGACACATAGGAAAGTCTTTATGTAGATTATGCAACTTGTCTGGATATAACAAATCCACTTGAAGAATATAGCCTTCGGGGTTATCATCTGGGATGGATTTTATGAAATTGATGTCGTTAAATTTCTCCATATCATTTTCGATCCACTCGAAGCCATCAAAGGGCAAATGTTCACACATCGCTTTTCCATACAAATTATTTACATCTGTATAGAGAATATACATTGATGGTTTCTCAACATCATATTCAGACATATATTTATTATTTGCTTCACTGTACCTATTGCAACACTGTGATATTCCTCCTCTAATAGCCTTTTCAATAAACATTATCATATCAATATTTTTTAAAATTTGCAGTTTACATTTTGTAAACTTTAGCATCACATTCCACGCATATCCTGGTATACTGTAGAACCATCCAGGATCTAGACCATACGTTGCTAAAGCTGTCTCTCTAAAATTTTCAAACACATCTGCTAGAAGAAGAATATCGGTGCGCATGTATATATCGCTATATTCTCCAAGTGTTTTTACATTGAAAGACCGCCAAACATTTTTAGCGTGAGCATAATCATCATCAGTTACGTTCGCTTCATTTAATTTATTATAAAAACATTCAATCGGTGGTAATTTATCATCATTCAATTTTTCCAAGTTATTAATATAGTCATAAGGAAAGATACCTTTACGTGTCAATAATGTAAATTGGATATTGGTTAAATTATGGTTTTCTTTTTTCAAAATTTTCAAATAATTGGTGTCCAAAGTTTTAACGACAGCATCCAAACTAGATCCCAAAAAACGAAACGAATCAATAAATCTGAATTTTATGTTTGTTTCCGAATCGTATTGTGTGAATGAAATGTATTTTTCCTTATTGATTGGTAAAAGGCTGACTCTACCACGTTTGGCAATATCTCTTATGATAAAATGGCTATCATAACCAGACAAATTGTGAAATACAATCGGCACAACAAACAGTTTTCTAAAATTTAAATTGCAGGATTGGTGCGCAAATCCTCGAAACTCCCCCGTAAAATGATTGTGATCACGTACAACTATATCTTTTTTATTAAACTTTTTTTCACATATATGACAAACAGTTGCATCATTAGTAGTTCTTGGTTTGACTACCATTGGTACAATTATTTTAATTTTTGAATCTACAAATTTAGCTATATCAGTCATTTCGTTAGCGAACCAATCCATACAATCCACACCTCTGTAACTTTTGTAAAACGATAGAGAATCGTCAAAAGAACATTTTATATAGTAGCCTGCACTGTAAGTTTTATGATGTTGATATTTGTTTGTTGTTTTAGAAATGATTTCATTACATTGTGTCAATTGAGATTCAAAATCAGCATAAATAATAAAAGGACATTTTTGCTTGTATGTATAATTCTTAAACTCAACAAAATCATATTTGGGAAATGAAATCTTTTCATTGTTTAAATTCTCACAAAGTTCGGAATGATCATCCAGTCTCTCACGCAATGAAAAGTAATTGAGACATCTATCACAAACATATTTTTTATGATCGTTTCTATTTAACTGTGAACTAATTAAACGCGATAAATCTTTAACCCAACAATAATGATATTTTACCTCAACAATAGTACTGTAATCATTATGAGATGGCGTTGTTTCATATTCGTTTAATTTCGGAAAGTATTTATCTTGAATGAGTAATAAGTTGACGTGACGGTCTAATTTTTTCCTAGTCAATCTTGCCGGCAATACTGTGTAAAATGTTTTGTTCACTGTTTCATTGTACTCTAACATATAAACGTTTATGGAAATTTCATTTAGTGTTTCAAACTTCTTAATTTGAGGCAGTTTCATTGGCATATCTAAGCCTCGAGTTTTCAAAACGGTGGAATAGTGTGGATATGATGATGTTCGGCTCACCTGCCCTGTGGGAGCGTGTAAACCTGCAACAACGCTCCAGAAAAAACACGCTTCATCATTGTTCTGGATGTTGATGCATGCATGTTTTTTCTGTATCTGCTCAGGCAATCGAATGAAAGATGAACCATTACCCATTTCGTATTTGTTAATTGCTATCTCTAGTGAAATGATTTTGCTTAATGCCCAACCGCTCTGTTTCTCTTGAAACTCTGACATTTTATTCAAAATACGATCTACGACATTATTTTTAAACCATTCTATTAAATCAGTTCCCTCATCAATGATTGCATTGGGTGTACTAAAATGTTTTTGATTTACCACCTCCCGATCATTCGATTGCTTTATATAATCACCAATGAGAGTAGTATTAACTTTTATTATTTTTAGATCCTTCAATATTTGTGAAATTTTAACGTTGAATAAATTAAAAGCATCTTTGAAAAATTCATCGATTACTTTATGTTTCAAATTTACAATAAGCCCTGTCCTAATTCTACAATTAAAAATAACCCCAACATCTAACCATTTTACACTTCGTTTTCTCAACCCATAACCCATATTTTTTTTTGTAATTGAATTAATTTGATGACGTAATCGCTTAAGTTCCCCAATTTTTGATAGAATTTTTCTCTTCTCACCAATGGAAAATTTGAACTTAACCAAAGTCAAGACACATCTCCTAACATGACGGTCTATTAATTTAATTATTGAATTAGCTAGCGGTTTAGAATAATGTTCTTTTAGGAAAGTTAACGTTTGATCAGCTTTGTTCATTAAATTCACCATTTTTTCACTTTAAATATATAATATACATATATAATAAATAAAAACTCACCAAGCGAAAACTAATTTTCAACAATTTCAAACGATATTGCACGATTTGGTCTGCCCACTTCAATTAATCCTCTAAATATGAGAGAGTGCTTTTGAGCTTTGAAATAATCAAGTTGACATCGGTACTGTTCCGTCACTCTCTTGGGCAGGAATGTGATATTGTCTGCGAATTCTATCAAAATGACTTCACCACCAAATTTGCTTGAAACTAATTTTGCGCCTAAGATAGGGTATGCTTCCCCAAGCGTCAAATGTTGAAGTTTAATAATAGGCTTCTTCTCTGTAATTAACGACACTGAATTTAATGAAGGTAGATCCATCTACAA
Organism: Galeruca laticollis; assembly: GCA_963921935.1. Taxonomy (NCBI): domain Eukaryota; kingdom Metazoa; phylum Arthropoda; class Insecta; order Coleoptera; family Chrysomelidae; genus Galeruca; species Galeruca laticollis. The sequence goes on along the minus strand of OY998180.1, from coordinate 46,604,869 downwards.
AAGAATAAATATGTGTTAATAAACTCTACCTTTTTAGTGGAACTTTATATCATAAAAAACAAAAGTGAACGATTTGTTATTTGAAGAAATAAATGAAAAACTTACTTTTTTCTGAGTAGCCTTCACACAACACACAGATTAATTTTAATATTCTATCACTGTTCAATGATAACTGATTTGTATGATGTGAAATATCAAATTTATATGGAACGATATCCCCCACTATTTGCAAGGTGGTTCTCTCAACGATACCCACACAAATTAAAATTTAATAGCTTCTCCTAATATTGAAAAAAAGCAATAAACGGTGTTCCCACGAAAAAACGAACTACTCTGTACCATTATAATTACGTCTATCTATTAAAATGTTGATTAGAAATGTTTTATTTATTCTCAAACATACAAACTAAAAAAAAAGCAATTTAATAAACGATGTTCCCACGAGAAAACGAACTACTCTGTACCATTATAATTACGTCTATCTAAATGTTGATTTGAAATGGTTTATTTATTCTTAACCTACGCACTGAAAAAAGCAATTTAATAAACGGTGTTCCCACGAAAAATCTAATTTCTCTATACCGTTATAATTATGTCTATCCATTAAAGTTAAATATTGATTTAAAATGTAAATGTTTTATTTATTCTAAGACCCACACACATATATATATATGAAATATTATTCTCAAATATATTTCATCAATATAAAAAGTATTGTAATTTTCAAAAGCAATACATAAAAAATAATTAGTGATCTCCTTCTATCAACTTGGAAACATGAAACAAAATCATTGACAATTTTCGTTTCATTTATCAACTCACATACGATGGGAACATGAAATAAAACACAATAATTTTAATTAATTAGTTTTAATACTTCTCTAAATCACTGACAATGTTAACTTTACAAAAAAACATATATTCTCTTAGTGCAATGGCTAATTCGCTATTGTTGATGTCACACATTACTTGAATCAGTTCAAATTTAGTCAAATTTTCATTAGTTTGACTGAAATTTCTAATGTTTTCCACCAAATTTTCATAGTATTCACCAAAATTTATGGATTCTAAATGAGTGAGACGTGGGGAGATGAGGCAACGATCCGCTTGTAGTATTTGATAAACATCTTCTTTTCTTAAAGGTACACTGATATCATGTTTGGTCACCTCCAACCATTTAACACGATCAAATACCATTTGTCGAATGGTGCAGTAGTCTCCACAAGATAACACAGCTTCTTCTTTTTTTTCTTCTTCGTGAAATGATGCACTTATAAATGAATTATTATTTAAAATGTCGATAAATGTGAACCATTCGTATGAGCTGAAGTTGATTTTCTTATGTTTATCGGTGTATGATAGAGTGATCGCAGTACTGAACGTTCTTGCGGGGCTCAAACCACAACCAATTCGAAAATCTCCATCTGTACAATACTCTGTGTACAATAAGTAGTGGTTTTCCTGTTTGGCTGCCATTTCATACACTTGTAAAATATGATCTAATTGTGTGTCATAATTAACATGACTTTGTGTAGCACTAAAATAGCCGCTGTCTTGAGAACTCATATTGACGACTGAGAATCTAACCTACAACTCTCTCCTCTATTTATACTCATTCACATCTCCTACTACTACAAAACAATGTATTCATGAGTAGTGAAGCGATGTAATTACGTGACTACATCTGTGCTTTGTATCCAGGTGTTGTGTTTTCTATCTAAACCTAACCATGTAACAAACATCTTGTTGCCTTTTCTTTTAAGTACTTTCTCCACCAAGTAAATGTGTGGATTTGACGTTTTCTGTAGCTCTTCTTCGTAAAACCCTCCACTGATTGGGATACCTTGCAAGTCTTCGAGCAAATATGTGGTGGGATTGGTTATTTTAACTCTAATGATTTTGAATAGTTCAGTCGTCCAATTGGGTGTGTATCCCTTTTCAAAGACATGTTTCGACTTGCTTATACGAACAATATCACCAACTTTAAATTTACGAAGTCCGGCAATCTTTAGATGTGTATAGGTTTTGTTTAAAATATCTTTTTCGTTGGATTTATTGACATTGGAAGGTTTATATTTGGTTGTTGAATGTTTTGTGTTATTGTAATCTCGTGTAATTTTAGGGAGAATGTCAATCCATCTATAGGTACCATTTAAACTGAAATGTTTGTAAAGCTTTAATTTCAATGTTCTAATAACTCTTTCTGCCATAGAAGCTTTTTTCGTGCTAAATACACTATAATGATTAATCCCATGTTTTTTCATTAGTTGTTGAAACTTCCTGTTGTAAAATTCCGTTCCTTGGTCTGATTGGAGATTTTTAGGAACTCGTTTTGTGTTGGTGAGAATGTCTGAGAATGCACGAGTTAACTCTTCACCGGTTTTTGTCTTTAATGGACGTGTCCATAAAAACTTTGAAAAGCAATCGATGACGACTAGTATCATTTTGTGATTTTTATTTTGATTAGCGTAAGGTCGCATTTCAGCTAAATCCATTTGCCATAAATCATCTATGCCTTTGACAATTGTACGTCTGCGTGGATAATTTTTACGTATAGGTTTATGGAGTTCGTTAACAAGCTGGACTTTGGATGACATGTTTCGTAAGCGCATGCACTTTCTAAACTGATGATCCATTACTCTTCTCATCTATTTTCTTCTTTTGTTCAATTTCATGCTTCTTCTTCAAGTCCCTGTCCAAAACTTGAAACGAACGTTCTATGTATGTATTATACATATCGATCTTATCACTGATTAGAGTATTACTTTTCGACAATTTATCCTGTATTTCTTGTTTAAAACTCTCCAAATCATTTCTCAAAAATTCCTTGCCCATAGCAACTACCTCGTCGACGTATATTTTAGTTGCCATATCTCGAGCTCTGACGGGAGGATTTCTCGAAATAAATGCAGCAATTTCGTTGATTTTATTTTGATGAGATACCAATTGCGTTTGTAATGAGGGGATTATTGTTTTTTGAAGTGTTTCGAGCTCATTATGGTACACATGTAATTGTTCATCAACATATAGTTTGTTAGCAACATCGCTATTTGCAGTCGGCATCTTTACATTACAAATTTTTACGTTTTCTGCATCAATATTACCGTCTAGAGTATGTGGATACGATACTTTCGGCATATACGGCTTAACCCGCTCATTAGCATGATTGCGGCGATGTCCAAACTTATCGACAGACATGATTGAAATGATTATGTTTTCCGTTTGTTATTCAATTATATTGGCCTCTTTCAACTCATTGATTATTGCAATTATCTCGTTGTTGTGTGAGAATGAGGTGTTGCCAGCTTCCTTGGATGCAATCAGTAATCTTAAACGGTCACACAGCTCATTGGGATCGTCCCAATAAATGTATTCCATCGGTTTTTCGTTGTATGACAAAAGAGGGCCACCACCACCGCCGCCGCCGACAACAAGACCTTTTCCTACATTAGTATATGGAGCGGTTTGAATGGATTGTTGTTGTTGTTGTTGTCGTTGTTTCTTTAATATTCGAGCTGATGGAGGTTTGGTTATAGTACTACTACTTATATTTGATGAGTCAGTTTTAAACAACGGTCTAATTATGTTGCGATACTTTTCGGTAGCAGTACTTTTCAGACGATCTGCTGCATTGAGATGAGCTTTTGTTATTGTTAGCAGAGCTTTGTAATTCTTCAAATCATCATCAGAGTATTCATTGGGATGATTGTAAAACACAAGCTGATACAATCCCGAAGTCCCCGGTATATTTCCTTCTCCACCCCCCTCATCCTTCTCTCGTAATATGTTTATATTACCGTTTCTTTTATCGAATGCAATTCTACGTCTGCCCAACATCCAACCAATTTCATCATTATATAATGGACCATAACTTCTATCAATTTCATCATCTTTGCGAAAGTAATCTTCAAGATATGGTTGACTAATTATTGGATATTGATCTAAATAATCTTCTATGACATCACGCGAAACGTTGGGATGTGTGCCTATATCATAATCATCATAATAATAATCGTCTTCTCCTTCTTCATCATCATAACGTATATTTCCTGATTCATCCGTCTCGGCTATGGGTTTTGTATTGAGAAATGATACATCAGCATTTTTTTCTTTTTTTGTCGTTGTTTCCTCTTTTGGAGGGATGAATTTTGAAACTATGGCTTGTTGTAATGATTTTGAGGATTTGACCATTTCTTTTAGCGGTACAGATATCGGTTTAAATAGCTTATTTAGAGATGTATCATGTTCTGATTTTCCTAATTTTAACGCTAAATATTTCTTGCGAATAGATCTCGCCAATTCACTGATTTTTTTCTTACGCATGGCAATAGCAACCTTATCGTTGGACATGGTGACGATGACTGAGGATAATGTCTAGTGCTTTATGAATTTATCGAATCCTTTACGGTACCTACCATTATTTAAAGCAAAATCTTTTACAATCACCAATGTTCCATAGTTGTTAGTAGTCGACCAGCATTCTGAGCAAATCTTTTTAAATTCTTCAAATGTCATGTCTGGTGACACATGTTCCTCAAATATATGTTTTAGATTAATTTCATCCTGCTTGAATAACACAATCATATTACAATTGTCACGTATGAGCTGTTTTGGTATTTTCGAATATGTTTGACATAAGTAGGCCGCGTCAATGAGCTTGTGCCTACACATTGAATAATATTCACGAATTTTCTGTTGTCCATCGCAGGCAACATCATCAAATATGAATATCGAGTTTGACTGCGCTTTATCTGGACTAATAATTTCCTCATTGTCTTTAAATGGAAAATAACCAACACCTTTAACTTCTCCTAAGACTTCTTGCAACAATTTATATTTTGGTTGAAATAACGACTTGGAATAAACGTAAACATTTTTGAATTTAGCACCATTTGGATCGAATAGGAGCGACAACATAACATTTGTCTTTCCACACCCACTAGGACCACAGATGATTGCACGAAAAGAATTTGGTAGTAGTTTACCATGTTTACCAACAGATGATGGATTAGAGGTAAAGTCCAAGTTTTCAATGGGTAGCGTCTGCTCTTGTTGAACGATCTTCATCTTGTGAAGAATTTTATTAGAGTGTTATTCTATAAATATGGATATCGCAGCATTATCATACATCAGTCTTAATGTTGGTGTTTGAGGGAGAAGGTCTTTTGAATTCTCTAATAAATAAACTGCCATTCGAACTTCACTTGCCTACCTACAATTATTGTGGTCGTAAGTGAATATAACTTGTCTTTTTTTTTCGTTAAACATATATTACGTACATTTATAGCTGGAACAAAACTACAAAAGCGACTTGCACGTGGTGACGCAGGCATTAATCCTTTAGACGACGCCTGCAAACAACACGATATAGCTTATTCGCAAAATAAATCTCTTGAAGAACGTCACAAAGCAGATAAGGAGTTGGAAGATAAGGCTTGGGCTCGAGTAAAATCAAAAGAGGGATCTTTTGGTGAAAAAGCTGCTGCATTACTTGTTACTGGTACCATGAAAGTGAAACGAAAGTTGGGAATGGGAAGTCGTCCAAAGAAACAACGACGTTCCTTTAATCGAGACGTAGTGCTAAAGGTGGGAAAATCAATGAAGAGAGGAGCATCTCTAAAAGAAAGCGCCTTGTTTGCCTTACGAGCAGCCAAATCACTTATTAAACAATTTGGTGGATCGAAGAAAATTGTTGTTCCTCGAGTGATACCAGTAAAATCTGGAGGTTTTCTACCACTTATACCTCTGTTTGCCGGTCTCTCAGCACTCGGAGCACTATCGGGTGGAGCTGCTGGGATTGCAAAGACTGTCATTGATGCAAATAATGCTCGAAAAAAATTGGAAGAAGACCACCGCCATAATAAGGTTATGGAACATGTCGGAAATGGTTTATATCTGAAAAAGTATCCTAGTGGCAGAGGATTTGGATTGTATTTAAAAAAAAACTCGCGATAAAGCTACCCAATCGTCCACTGTACGACACCGATATTGCGCGTTATGCAAAATTATATAAAATCTCACACTTTCGTGGTGTTTTCATGCGTGACACTCTACCTAAATCCGGTCCTCGACGACAACAAGAGTGTGCAGTGGTTAACTTGGACTCATCCAAAAACAGTGGAACACATTGGGTAGCATATATAAAGAAAAACAATGTCATCGAGTATTTCGATTCATTTGGTAATTTGAAACCGCCCAAAGAACTTGTAAAGTATCTAGGAGGAGGAGGAAAAAATATTTTTTATAACAATAATCAGTATCAAAACTACGATCAAATCAATTGTGGACATTTGTGTTTGAAATTTCTACTTCAACATCCTTGGAACAATGGGAGAGGAGTGGGATGACATTAAAACATTATTAATGCAAAAGCCACGAAGTTTTACTGTTGATGCGCTGAAAAAAGTCCCCATTCAATATCTGATTGGGTTTGTCAGCCCGTCTGAATTGTTGGATATATGGCATAAACTACCTAATGACTACAAAACAAATTTTGAGCTACAAATTCGTCTGCCGTGCTTCGTTCACTACAACCGTCCCGATTGGACAACGCATTGGGATGGTCCTGCAAGTTCTCAGGCATCTTGTTTTCTATGTCAAAGTGTATTAAATAAATCTTGAACATAGTTCTGTGTATTATTTAAAGTACCTTCATCCCTTGACATGCATCAGTCATCATGTCGCAGTTGTTGAGAGTAAATAGCACAAATCACGTATTTACATTCCAACCTCCTACGCCTATTGTACTCTATCCTGAGAAAGACTATGAGTTAGCACTACGTTCCTTTCACTCATACCATAGTATACCAAACATTGAAAATCGCAAATTTCACTACTACGATGACAACAACATGATGCAGAGTTTTGATATACCAACGGGATGTTACGAAATCGCTGATATTGAAGCGTTCATACTAGACAAGTTAGGTGGTGGTGGTGGTGGCACCAGCAATCCATTTGAAACTGTATTTGCGTTAAAACCCAATAATAATACGTTACAATGTATGATTTACAGTAAATATAGAATTCCGTTCGGCGAGCAGGATACTCCCAACTGTCTTGGCGACATATTGGGTTTTTCTAGACAGATACTCGAAGCCAAAAAATGGTACTCTTCAGATCTACCCGTCAAAATTATAAAAGTATCTAGCATACGCTTCGAATGTAACATTACCACTGGAGCCTTTGACGCAGACAGACCTGCTCATACTATTTACGAATTAGTTATAAAAGTAGATCCTGGGTACGCCATTGACGAAACTCCACATAATTTACTTTATTTACCTGTTATACCACAACGTGAAATTACTAACGTTACTGTGTTGGCTTTGGACCAAGACGGACATCCTATCAACTTTCGTGGTGAAAAGAGTACCTTGGTGTTGGAGCTTAGAGCGAGAAGCAACAGATGGGATTGATAATTAATCATAAAAGACGTTCCGCTGCACATTCAGTTCCATTAGTTAAACGACGTCCTTCAAAGCAACAGCAGCAGCATCTTACGTTTGCTAACAAATTGTTCTTGCAATCTTTAGGCTTTTTGTTGAAAGAAAAACGATGACAACCATGTATGGAAAACGTTCTCGTATGAACGATATGCCTCCAATGTTTGATATCTATCGCAAGCCGAGATTCGATGAATCGATTCGCAAAGCTGAATACAGAACATATGCTCCGTTCATCAAATCGTTCAGTTGCAGTGACATTGTGGAATTTAGCATCAATCAAGTTGATTCGTTTTTTGCAATGAACGAAACATTGTTGTGCATTAAAGGTTCGCTCAATATACATGGAGCCGGTGATGTAAAGCTGGCAAATAATTTTGGTGCTTTCCTTTTCGATTCGTGCACATACAGTGAAAGCGCAAGAGAAATGGAAACGGTTCGAGATCCTGGAATCGTGAGTGCTGTACGTGCCATGACGTGCTACAATCAAGAAGATTCCAATCATATGGCTATAGCAGGCTGGAATTATCCCAAAGATCCCATCCTTAATGCTCCAGATAAATCATTCAACCTACAAATTCCTCTCAAGCACATTTTCAACATTTTCAATGACTATCCCATGATTACATGTGGACGGCAAACAATACGTTTGGTTCGAGCTCGAAACGATAATGATTGTGTATATATCACAGAAAAAAATGTTGCCGGTGTGACTTCCACTACAACTGTTAGCATAAACATTACCAACATCGAATTGAAAATCAAGCATATCTACCCTAATGATGATATTAAGTTGGAACTGATGAGGACCATTCAAAAGGATCAGCCTATAGTTATTCCATTTAGAAAGTGGGAGATACATGAACTGCCATCCATCACCAGAAATGCTAGACGTGAAGTTTGGGCTGTTAAAACTACAACTTCAGTGGAACGACCTCGTTATGTTATTGTTTTCTTTCAAACCAACAAACGTGACAACAACACAACTGATCCAACTTTATTTGACAATGCAGACATTCAAAGTATCAGGTTATCGCTAAATGGAGAGTATTATCCCAATGAAAGAATGCAGTTGGATTTTACCAAGAATGATTACAATGAGGCATATTTCAACTATACTGAATTTTATCCTAGCTATATGAATTCGACACAGAAGCGTCCTCTGTTGGATTATTCCTCATTCAAGAGGCGTGCATTGTTTGTTATCGATTGCTCGAAACAAGAAGAAAGCATGAAGGCATCTACAGTTGATGTAAAACTTGACATTGAAGCAAACATTGGTTTCCCCGAAAATACCAAAGTATATTGCATCATAATACACGATTGCGTAATGGAGTATTTCCCCCTCACCGAAATTGTTAAGAATTTAAACTAGAATGTGCTACTGCTGCTGCACGTTAGTATTCTAGCAATCATCATCATGAGAGTTGCATTCGTGGACATCCAAGGATTCGTCGTTGATGGATGCTTTGTTCCCAAAGAACTCACCATCGAGATTGGTTTTAAGCAGAGTCACTACATGTTTTTGCCACCTCAATCGTTTGATACATTAAGTCAGCGTGATAAGAAAACTGTGAAATACCTGGAAAAAAATGTGCATGGCATTCGATACTCTTCAGGTGACATCGAGTATAGCGAAATAAATGTAATATTGGAAACTAAGCTGTTGTATGCTGCAGACTTCATTTACGTACGCGGACAGCAAAAGGCTGAATTTCTACAAAAGAAATGTCACATTTTTAGTGTCTTTCCCATCATTATTGACGTCTGCAAGTTTGATGGTACATCATTGGCAACTGGAAACTTTGAACGTGATTCCTGTCACGCCACTGGAGGATCCTCCAGAAATGTACAATATCTCCGACAATGGTTTTTAAATATTGCGTTACCTTTGTAATTATTATATCAATAATAAATGATTTTTTTAAAGTGGATTTTTTTTTACACACACCATTTAGACGTCCCACTCAACAAACTAAATATCTTTTTTAACAAGAAACGTATAAGAAACAACCCCTGTATACATTTTATGACAAAGAATCATAGACACTTTTGATTTCACTCGTATGCTGTGAAGGCATCAATCTTGGAATATTAAAATGTAAAGTGCAACTTTCAAAATTACGTGGGGTCACTGACATCCAACGCAAAGTGTTAAAACCCAAATAAGACATTTATAAATAAACCATGATAGCGCAACGGTTACGGACTGTGTTAGGAACGAGAAGATGCTGTGTGTTCTTAGTTCGAATTTCACAGACATCCATTTTTTTTCAATTTTATAAATTGCATGATTTTTTTTTTCAAGCGAATTTTTTTTTTACATACACACCATATGAAATTTAGACGTCCCACTCAACTATCTTTTTTAACAAGAGCGCCAAAAGTATCTGGGGTCACTGACACCCAACGGATGAAGGTAAAACCCAAATAAGAAATTTATACATATAACCTCGATAGCGCAACGGTTAGGGACTGTGTTAGGAACGAGAAAGTCGCTGTGTGTGTCGTGAGTTCGAATCTCACGGTCGACCATTTTTTCAATTTTATAAATTGGAAGTGTTGTGGTGGACCACGATTGACGTCACAGAAGATGGATGCCGTAGGGATTTTACTGACGTCACAGAAGATGCCGTCGCGACATTCGAATCACCCGCCAACGACACAACCCACCAAATTGGAAGTGCTACGTCACACATGTGGATGGACCATGATTGACGTCACAGAAGATGGATGCCGTCACAGTCGCGACATTCGAAATACTCGCCAACGACCCGCCATTGACACAAGATGGATACGACACACGTCACACCAACACGTCCGCCATTGACACAAGATGGATGCCACTTCCGGTGCGCGCGCACAGTCAACGAAATCCAACATGGCCGACTTCCGTCCCAGAACCGGCTTAGTATATCTACTTATCGTCACAAGAGGTGAGCCAAGACTACTGACTGCCTTTCGTTGGCGGTAATTTTGCGGCTTATGGCGCGGGAGGTACCAATTGGTTCCGTGAACATGAATAAAAGGCGCGGAGATTTAAACTTCGAACCTTTCGCTTAATGTTAAATTAAGATCCATTGTAGGAATTTATGGGAAATTCCTACATACTGGGGGCCGGGGCAAAGATGAGAGGAACAGTTTAGGAGCAGAATCTAAATTTTAAGCAAGAAGGAAGGAGAAAAGAAAAAGAAAAAAGAAAAAAAAATACGTTCTACTCCAAATGTAGATAGAACTCAGTCCATACATGGTAGAGGAGCTAACTTAGTAATAGGACGAATATAAACTCCATCCACAGTTCTTACACGTGCGGCACGAACATTGCCGTCTTTGCCAGTTAGTAGTTCCACTACCCTGGCAAGGGGCCAATTCAAAGGAGGACGGTCCTCCGATTGCACTAGTACAAGCTGATTAAGCTGAAGATTGTTTGAGGCTTTACACCACTTAGGTCGATGCTGCAGTCGATGCAGATAATCGGTGCTCCACCTCTTCCAGAATTCTTGGTTCATCTTAGTACATTGTTCCCAAAAAGTTAATCTGTTTACAGGGATGGTAGATAGATCGCGATCGGGATAAGCGGTTAAAGGTGCTCCGATCAAAAAATGACCTGGTGTCAAAGGAGATAGATCGGTAGGATCATTTGACATCGGGTATAATGGTCTGCTGTTCAAGATAGCTTCGATCTGACTCAGAACCGTGGAGAGTTCCTCGAAGGTAAGGCACGAATTGCCAATTATTTTGGTGAGGTGGGATTTGGCGCTTTTCACAGCCGCTTCCCATAAGCCACCCCAGTGCGGTGACCGCGGAGGAATAAACTTCCAATTAATTTCTGTAGTTGAAAGAAAAGACTGTATCTTATTGATACTTTCGGAAGATTTGAGAAAAATGGAGAGTTCTCGTAATTGATTCCTTGCTCCCACAAAGTTGGAACCATTATCAGTATAGATAGTCTGAGGATTCCCTCTACGACTGAGAAATCTTTTAAGAGTGGCGATAAATGCATCGGTAGAGAGATCACTTACTAATTCGATATGGATCGCCTTTGTCACCATGCATATGAATATGGCAATGTAGGCCTTTTGTATTGGGGCTTTTCTTAAGCGCGAAGATTTAATTTGTACAGGTCCAGCAAAATCGATGCCAGTTTTGGAAAAGGGGCGAGATTTTTGCACTCGGTCAAGGGGTAACGGGGACATTATTTGAGAGGCGAACTGGGCATTAAATCTAAAACAGGTGATGCAGCTTTTTATCAATTTTTTGACAAGACGAGTGCCATTCAAGGGCCAGTACTGTAGCCTTAAATTTCCTAACACATTTTGGGCTCCACCATGGCCAAGACGGCGATGTTCCCGTATTATTAGCAAATCAACCACATGATCATTTTGTGGTAACAGCAAGGGAAATTTTTGATTGAAAGGTAAAGTAGAAAATTGTAATCGGCCACCCACTCTTAGAAGGCCGTCATTATCCAAGAAAATGTTCAATGGAATTAAGTCTTTGTTTCCAATCGGAACGTTAGTTTTTAAACAACGAATTTCGTTGAAGAAGTGTTTATGTTGAATTTGTTTGATTATAAAATCATGGGCAATGCGGAGATCTTCAACAGATAACGAACCAACGTCTCTGAATTTTCTCCTCGATAGGTTTATAAATTTGAGTATATGGGCTATAACCCTATTTAAGGTTATAAATTTTGAGAATCGGAAAAATATAGGTTCCCAAAAGTTTAAGTCGCTGTTGACTATAGCAAGGTTGACCTTTTTGACTTCAGGCAAGTCGTCAATAGGTTCGAAAGAATCCATAGAATCAAAATCTTTAGATTCAAGTAGAAATCGAGGACCCTCGAACCAAAAAATCCAGACATCAGATGAGAATTTACCACGAGAAAGTAAATCGGCTGGGTTTAAATCGGATTTGACATGTCGCCATATAAAATCTTTACTATTGTTTTGAATGGTTAGGACACGCCGAGCTACAAAGGGAGAAAAATCATTAGAAGACCGTTTCACCCAACTGAGAGCGACTTGAGAGTCGGACCATAAATTTATGGAAGAGATGTGAAGAGAAATGCACAGAATCTGAACTATTCTGCGAGCTAAAGTGGACAACAGCTCCATTGCACACAGCTCTAACTTGGGAATAGTCAAAGTAATTTTCAAAGGATTCACACGAGATTTAGCAGTAATTAGGCGAGAGGATCTAGAATTATCAGCGTAGATCGCTACTAAATAGAGACACCCTCCGTATGCCTTTTGACTGGCATCGCAAAACCCGTGGAGAGAACACGAAGTAATAATTTTTTGGTTAAATAGGTATCTGGGTACTCGGAGGTGAGCAGCTTCAGTTAATAAGGAAAGGAATTTATTAAACTGAGTAATTATGGATGTGTCGGAAATGGGAACATCCCACCCTATCTGGGATTTCCAGGCCGATTGCATTAACAGTTTGCCAAACACGGTCAGATTGTTTACTAACCCAAGAGGGTCAAATGTACTGGCGACGGTACTTAATATCCTTCGTTTCGTTATATGAGAACAATCAGCCAACTTGGCAGTTTGGATGTGTAAAATATCAGACGCAGGATTCCATTTTAGTCCTAGAATTTTGCTTGACGAATCGTCAAAACTACGATCCAATTCAGCGTTAGGTAATTCATCGATTGACTGTAAAAAGTTGAATGAATTTGATTGCCATTTGTGAAGTTGGAACTCATGTTTTCCAAGCATATTGGTCAATTCGGCATAAAGAGCCGGTAAGTCCATTTCCTTATTGGTTCCAGTTAAGATATCATCCATGTAGGTTTGATGAAGAATAGCCTGCTGCGCATTTGGACAATCGGGACTATTTAAGGCAATGTCTTTCAAGACTCGGGTGGCCAAGAAAGGGGCACAGTTCTGTCCGAAACTAAGCCTAGATAATTGGATACATTGAAGGGGTTTCGTGGGGTTATCCCTCCACAGTATGTTTTGGAGATAGCGTTGCATGGGATTGATATCTATGAATCTATACATCATTTTGATGTCAGCACACAGGACATATTTATAGCATCTAAATCTGCACAAAATGTCGAATAGGTTATCCTGAACTTGGTATCCCTTCGACGTTAAATCATTAAGAGAGAAACCTGAATCGGTTTTAGCCGAAAAATCGAATACGATTCGAAGTTTGGTGGATGCGCTTTCCTCACGTATCACCGCCCTATGGGGTATAAAATACTTGAAATCGTTAGACACAGTGTTATAGAAAGACAGAGGAATGACTTGAGCATGATTGAGTGTTAGGTATTCTGAAATTACTTTTTTATATTCAGAGAAAAGGGTAGGATTAGCATTGAATTTTCTTTCAAGAGAAGAGAATCGTTGGATGGCTATACCGAATGACTGGCCTAGTTTTTTATTCTGATTTGCGAGTAGAGGCATATCTACCTGATACCGCCCCGATGGTGGGATAACGGTTGTATCCCGAAATAGTTGTTCAACATATTCCTCGCTGGGATCTTGTGATGGACATTCGGGAATTTCCTCAAGCTCCCAGAATTTCTCCATTGTCCTTTGGAGGTCAGAATATTGATAGACTTGATCATTATAAACCGTCAAAAAGGAATAAGCAGACTTAGGTTTATGCTGGGAGGAGTTAGCATTTCTCAAAGGGATAGGACCCGCGATAACATATCCCAGGTGAGTATCTATGAAGGAAGGAGAATAAGGATCCGTTTTAAGTACGGTCCCCTTAAGCAGGTAATGATATAAATCACAGCCAATAAGAAGATCTATTGGACCGGATTCAAAGAATAAAGGGTCAGCTAGCTCAAGTTTTATATGGGATGGAATTTTAAAATTAGAAGGTGAGATAGAAGATTGTGGTAAACTATTTGTTATTTTATCTATGACCGAGCAAGATATAGTGAAAGTACTGTAAGGTGCAATTTGAGAATTAAATGTGATATCTACCACTTCTCTACTATAGGTGTAGTTATTGCTACCTAATCCGGAAATATTAAGAGTTTGTTTTCGAGAGACTAAATTCAATTTCTGTACAAAGGCACGGTTAATAACGCTCATTTGACTAGCGGAATCAAGAAGAACTCGTCCAACCAAACACCGACCATTGAAACCGTTAACATTCACTAAAGCCGTAGGCAATAGTACAATACTGTCTTTTGCTGACATGGCAGCCAAAGCAGTTTGATATCTCACTGACTCCGGAGGTTCAGGTGATTGATTAGGTGATGCAGAACTGGTATTTATGAAATTAGATCTATTAATTTGATCTGGGGACGTATTATTATGTACATTAATAGGAGAGGGGTGATTATTTACATTGGATAGAGAGGTTACATTGGGGCTTCCGGAAGAGGAGGCTCTAGGATTATTACGATTGTTAGAGTTGCTTGGCAATCTGTTCTGACTGTCAAAATGTAAGTAACTATGATGAGACTTATTGCAAGTTGCACATCTCCTAAGGGATTTACAATCGGTAGTACTATGGGTACTATTCAGGCAATTTACACAAAGTTTTTTAGCTTTGACTATCTGATACCTCTCTTGAGGTGATAAGGACATAAATTTGGAACAACCGTATATAAGATGAGAGGGGTCTGAACAATGAAGACAGCTCGGTCTATTAACCCGAGAAGAACTAGAATGGTACTGTTGCGAAGAACTTAAACTAGATACCAATGTCACCCTATTTTTACTAACATTATTAGACTTGGGGTTGAATTTACCCTTAGTGTTGGTTTCAAAAAGATTTAAAATTTCCAACATTGATTGGCGTTGCTGTAGAAAATCAAAGAAATATTCAGCTGTAGGGATAAGCTCTGGCTTGCGCTCACTTTCGAAGGCTCGTCTTGAATTAAAATCAAGTTTTTGCTCCATTAAAAATATTATTAATGACTCAAAATTTACTTCCGGCGATAAATTCATATTTTTAATCAAATCAAATGTCTTACGCGTCGATATCTGAAATTCGCGCAACTCGACCGGAGTACTTTTCAAGACAGGTTTTTGATCCACCAAAGTTTGGTACAAAGAATACAGTAATTTATATTTATCGTCATATGCCTTTTTAAGAATATTTAAGGCAATATTCAAATTTTGATTTGTTACGCTTAAGGACTCAATCATTTCCAAAGGTGGTCCACGTAACAGCCCTTTAAGGTAATAAAACTTTTCACCCTCCGA
This sequence comes from Galeruca laticollis, assembly GCA_963921935.1. NCBI lineage: Eukaryota > Metazoa > Arthropoda > Insecta > Coleoptera > Chrysomelidae > Galeruca > Galeruca laticollis. The sequence goes on along the minus strand of OY998180.1, from coordinate 46,589,241 downwards.
CTTTAAATTATTATTATTAAGTACCAGTGCTGTGAACAGGTCGATAAAGGATGGCCACTCTGATGCAGCCCCTGAGAAAGGTTTAATGTTAATTTTAGGTAACACGACATTAGATACATCGTTTGGCCTAGTATATAAATTGAGTGATTCTTTTTGCTTATTTTCTATTAGAAGCTCAAGCATAGCAATACAACTTTCAAAACGGTCGGCGACAACGTTCTCGGCCTCATCGTCGGAAGAGTAGTTGTCGTCGTCCGGGTTAGATAATGAAACGATTTCCAATTGGACTTTTTGATAATTGTCATAGTGACCAGATATGCTTTTAAGTTTGACTTTAAGTATATAGACCTCTTCGGAGCCAGTCAGCTCCGACACAAATGTTTCAATTCGAGATAATTGCGATTTGAAACCCCCTCTTTTATTTTTCAAGTGATTTAGCGACATGATTGAATCAAAGTGTAACCAATCAAAGTTGAACTCCACCTGAATTAAAATAAGCTTCTAAAGTAGCGAGTAAATTTTTACAATATATGGAATAACCGAATAGACAAAGAGCTTTTCCAATCAATGCGATAAGTATTTCAATAGCATGCAAATTACTGAAAATTAGTTTAACATTGTAAGAAAATACCTACCTACTTATAACCTACTTATAACCAAATACGGTATTAATATTCAAAATAATAAAGAAGAAATTACAGTGAATTATTTTTCACAGTGTACTAGAATGCATGTAAACGCAAATAGATAATCAATATTGAGATTAATAAACAAAATATCAAACATTGAAAAAAAAAACTGTAGATTATTTTTAACAGTGTAAGAAAATGTACCTACTTATAACTAAATACACTAATTAAATATCCAAAGTAATAATGAAGAAAATACTGTGATTTATTTTTCACAGTGTACTAAAAATGCATAAAACGCACATTGCTAATTAATATTGAGATTAATAAACAAAATATCAAACATTGAGAAAACTGTAAATTATTTTTAACAGTGTAAGAAAATGTACCTAGATATAACTAAATACACTAATTAAATATTCAAAGTAATAATGAAGAAAATACTGTGATTTATTTTTCACAGTGTACTAAAAATGCATATAAACGCACATTGCTAATTAATATTGAGATTAATAAACAAATATCAAACATTGAGAAAACTGTAAATTATTTTTAACAGTGTAAGAAAATGTACTTAGATATAACTAAATACACTAATTAAATATCCAAAGTAATAATGAAGAAAATACTGTGATTTATTTTTCACAGTGTACTAAAAATGCATATAAACGCACATTGCTAATTAATATTGAGATTAATAAACAAAATATCAAACATTGAGAAAACTGTAAATTATTTTTAACAGTGCAAGAAAATGTACCTAAATATAACTAAATACACTAATTAAATATCCTCAAACTTAACGATGTATTTATTATACCATGTATTATTGAGGTAACAAAAACCCGACATGTAAATAAACACTAGTTTCTTCAAAATATGCTGTTTATAAACACTTCCAAACCGGCTCCTAATCCTATACACCCCCCTTGAGCGAGGTGTCGTTGAAGTAAAAACGGCCAGCAGTTGACCATTCTAGATTCAGAACTCGCTTCGCGCGCTGTTGCCGGACTGTCTTTAATTTCCCGAGCAATCAAATCGCACTTATATACATATCACTGTTTCAGTATTTATTTTTTACAGTTTCTCAGCCCTCACGAGAGTCTAATGAACAACTTTTTGGAATGTTTATTAGAGAAAAGAAGAATAGGGTTCAGACAGACCCAAGAAATCAAATTGCCGCAAAGGCGGACATGGATATATCAAGTTGCTGCAGAGGCAAAAATGGATATGTCAAATTGACAGACTAAATCCGGCTCGAAGGACCAATAAAAACTATGTACGAGAAGGGAAATTCGCCTTAGCGATATTTGGCTGGTTCCTCTAAGTTTAGTTGGTTGATCCTTTCCTTCCCGACATGTTTTTGAGTATTTTAAAACAAGAAGACTCGCCAACCTTTTGTTGACGGGAACGCTGAAATTGTCGTGAGAATAAAGGAGTAATAAAAATACGGCTCACTCACAATCCCTCTATTTGAATTCTTACAAGAACGAAGTACCAAACTTTAGTATTGGATACGGCAACAGCGCTAAACTACCGTTGAACCGGTCTAGGCGACCATGCGGATTCAAACAATAATTTTTAATAAAAATAGTACTTACAATACAGAAATTCACCGACCAATGTCGGAAAAGCACTTCACGTCATATTTACACTCTCATTAGTTGCAGTTACATTAAATTGATAAACGAAATTAGGTATGTATTTAAACCAATGAATCAACACTTGATCATATCGTCACAAGAGGTGAGCCAAGACTACTGACTGCCTTTCGTTGGCGGTAATTTTGCGGCTTATGGCGCGGGAGGTACCAATTGGTTCCGTGAACATGAATAAAAGGCGCGGAGATTTAAACTTCGAACCTTTCGCTTAATGTTAAATTAAGATCCATTGTAGGAATTTATGGGAAATTCCTACAAGCGGTGGCTTCTACCAACCCTCCATTAAGTTCAATACATTTGTCATATCGTTTCCTTATATTCTGCACTGCATTCCTTATCTGTTGGGGTGTGATTTCTGCACAAGCTCGACGTATTCTTGCGCGAAAGTCTACCCGATTTGTTGAACATGATTTGTAGACCTTTTGAGTTACAATACCCCATAGGAAAAGATCTAGAGTTGTTAGATCGGGGGATCAGGGCGGTCAATGAATTAGTGGACTACATCCTATCCAACGGTTCGAAAAATTTGTATTTAGCCATTGCTTAACAATCCTTGCGTTGTTGATTGAGCTACCGTCGAATTGAAAATACAAATTTTGCCTTGTCGCAAGTGTAAGTGCATGAATTTCATTTCTTAAAAAACTGTAAAAAAATTGTGCATTGAGGTTTCCGTTGAAAAAGAAAGGTCCAATTATTTGATCTTTAAATATTTCGCACCACACATTCTCAGAATATTTTTGTTTATAGTTTACACGTCGAGCTTGTGCAGAAATCACACCCCAACAGACAAGGAATGCAGTGCAGAACATAAGGAAACGATATATGACAAATGTATTGAACTTAATGGAGGTTTGGTAGAAGCCACCGCTATTTAAATTAATCTTTGTTTATTTAGTGTTTGATTATTTTTAAATTGGTGTAGTTTGTTTATTTATTCAAACCAAAATAAATATATTTGGTCCTACAGGATTTTTGTAAACACGATTTTTTGAAGTCCCCTATAGACGTACGCTACTGACATAAAATCAAATATTGATACGGGCAACCACTCAACAAACTGTTTTTCACTGAACACCAAAATGTGGAGTTCATAAAACGTCGACTATCATGTATACAGGGCCGTTCAAAAATCAAAAAAACGATTTTTGACGACTTACGTCTCAGACACCGGTGAAGGGACATTACTCAAAATTTGGATTTAGGGGTTTCAAGGGATACTCATTACAGTGTGATAACCGAATATCCAATAAAAAAATCGCTAATAACTTTTTTTGAAAAATCGACGTTTTGAAGCCCTCTAAAAATGTACGCCACTGGCATTAATAAAATGTTAATCAGTAAAAATAGTCTTCTTGCCGACCTTCTTGAACCACCAGAATTTTAAGTTATTCAAATGTCAATTAAACGTTATAACTGGGTGTTGCGCGTTAAGTGGGTCACACTATATATATGTATATATATATATATATATATATATATATATATATATATATATATATATATATATATATGGAGACCTAAAGGCCGCTTGACATGAAGCAATACAATCTGCAATTAATTGCAAGGTCAAAATATTGCATGTGATGAATCTTGCACGTTGTTTGACATTATGCAAGGCAAATAAAAAACTTGAAAAAAAAATGGCATTAACAAAAATCACGAATCAACAAGAAGGTTAGTTATACAAAAAAAAGTGCTACAGTCAATAAAGTGCACAGAAAACGGATCCGTCGTCAGTATTTTGTGATCAAGTGATTTGACTGGTTGTTAAGGCAAAAGTAACTTGATTTCTCCCTAGAATTGCAACTTGCATGCAATAGAAATTGCACCAAACAGATAAAGTAGCAATTCTGAGATCTATCAGATGAGCCTTCATCTGCGCATGCTTGTAATCAAGAAATATTGCGTCTTGCATTGCAGGTAGTATTGCTCTATGTCAAGCGGCCTTAACAATATGTTGACTCATACTATACACTTCTGTATATATATATATATATATATATATATATATATATATATATATAATAATTTGAGGTTGAATTTTATATAATAAAAGAAGAATATTCTAATAAATATTAACCTATATTACAAATATAACCTATTTTCTTCTTTTGTTTTCAAAAACATTTTAGCATATAAAGAAAATGTTTACATTCATGAATCTGTCAAAATGATTTATGATTGAAAAATTTTTTGTTTAAAATTCAAATATAATTATATTTACCAATTTATAACAATCTCAATTTACTTATCCTTGATAATGGAAATAATCGTTTCCGAAAGCTTGGAAGAAAAACAGTAACAAGAGTTTTCTTTAATTAACTTGCCGTTATCCCAATATTCGTGGTTTTATATATATATATATATATATATATATATATATATATAACAAAGAAGATGTAGGAATATCGCGTGATATGTTAACAACAACAACAATGAGATTCAGGGGTGATTCACGCAAAAAGAAAAAGGGCTACTGAAACAGAGTGGTAACCGCGGACATGCATGTTTCTGGCTCATTTGCCGTCCTCAGACACAAATGTATATGCGCCTCCGTGTCGATTTTGGTTGTTGTCATGAAAACTCGGGATCTTCCAATTGAAGGCACAAATGAGTGTTTGGTTTCCCTGCTGAAATCCGTAGTTTTGTGTTTTCCCATGTTTCGATTAACATCTTTCTTCCAAATTTCACATCTTTATTTGGTTATACCGTGCTGATGACGGCAAATGAGCCAGAAACATGGATGTCCGCGGTTACCACTCTGTTTCAGTAGCCATTTTTCTTTTTGCGTGAATTACCCATGAATCTCTTTGTTGTTGTTATTTACATATCACGCGATATTCCTACATCTTCTTTGTTGTTTACTATGGGTCGGAAGGTTCAGGCAGGGGGGCTATATGCGCCTCCGTGTAGATCTTGGTAAATGAGCCAGAAACTTGCATGTCCGCGGTTACCACTCTGTTTCAGTAGCCCCCTTTTTCTTTTTGCGTGAATTACCCATGAATCTCTTTGTTGTTGTTATACATATATATATATATAAAAAGACAAAAAACTTATTACAATAAGATTTTCAATGAAATCAAAATAAAGAATATTAACAAAATAAAACGATTAAAACTATGTTCATATGAAGAAATAAAAATAAATGAAAACTGGTTAAAAAATCTCACTAATATTGATATACCAGAAGACATTAAACATTTCCTTGCCCTAGGTTATAAATTCAGCTTACCACCAACTACAAAAGACATATCAATTGCTAAATTACTATCTGATATAGAATGCCTAATCACTGGGTTCAATCATGAAAAGAAAAATATTTTCCGAGCAAAAATAACTAACATGATTACTAATTTTTTCCAAAAACCTCTTAACAATAATCATTTTTTGAACTCTATATACCAAAAAACTAAAACTTTTTTTAAAAACAATCCAAATCTTATTCTAACAAAATCAGACAAAGGTAATATCACAGTAATTATGAATAAAGAAGAATATCTTGAAAAATCTTATGATATTCTCAATGACCCTAACTCATATATCAAACTTAATAGAGATCCTACTGTAACTATACAACAAAAAGCTAATAATTTGATATCAGATTTAAAAAAATTAAAAATGATCAATAAAGAAGAAGCTAAAAAATATATGATATACAGTTCAGTATCACCTAAATATTATGGCCTACCTAAAATTCACAAACCCACAATGAAACTCAGACCTATTATTTCTTCAATTAATGCACCAAACAGTAAAATAGCAAAAATGATAACCGATATTCTAACCAACGCATATAACTTTGAAAATAATTTTTATATCAAAGATTCATTTGATTTTTCTTCATTCATAAATGAAAAACAACTTCCACCAGATTACATATTAATCAGTCTAGATGTTGTATCCTTATTCAGTAATATTCCTATAAAATTAGTAACGAATAGTATCATCAAGAGATGGAATAAAATTAAAGATTATTGTAACATTCCACAAAATAAATTCTTATCAATAATCGACTTTATATTTAACTCAAGTTATTTTTCATTTCAAGGATGTTACTATAAACAAATTCTTGGCACACCAATGGGAGCTACTATTTCTCCAATAATAGCACAATATGTAATGGATGATCTTCTTGAAGATATTCTCCCAAAACTATCATTTAATATACCATTTTTAAAAAAATTTGTTGATGACATAATTTGTGCTATACCAGTTAATAAATCAGATGAAATATTAGAAAAAGTAAATAGTTATAATGAAAATTTACAATTTACAGTTGAATTTGAAAAAAATAATAGCATTCCATTTTTAGACACTAAAATAATCCGTAAAAACGATAACACTTTGATTACCGATTGGTATATAAAACCAACAAATTCAGGAAGGTATATAAACTATCATTCTTTTCATACAAAGAAAATGAAAATTAATCTCATTATTTGTTTAAAAAATAGAATTGAAAAACTAGTTCACCCTTCTTTAAAACAAAAAAATTTAAGAATTTTACGTGATATCTTATTAGAAAATTCTTATCCTAAATCACTTCTAAATAGAATTCTTTTCAACAATATTTCTGATAGAACTATTCATGATAATATCTCTAGCAATAAAACAGATAGGAATACAAATGTAGAAAATATTAATTACCTATCAATTCCAAATATTGAAAATTTATCAAAGAACATAATAAAACTTTTCAAAAATGAAACTAATATAAAGATAACACAGAAAAATATAAAAACGATTGGAAATTTAAATAGTAAATTGAAAGATTCTACACCTGACTTAAAAAAATCAAATGTAGTCTATGAAATAAAATGCAATAACTGTGATCTTAACTACATCGGTACCAGCTCTAGAAATTTGACTAATCGCATCACATCTCATAAAAGTGATATAAAACTTAACAAAAAATCATGTGCATTAACACAGCATTCCATCGAAACAGGCCATAAAATGTTATTTAATGAAGCTAAAGTTCTACATACTGAACAAAATATGTCTAAAAGATATTTTCTTGAAATGGTTGAAATCAACAAGGCAAATAATAGTATGAATAAGAAAAGTGACATTGAAAATCTTAGTAATATTTATAGCTACCTTTTGAATATTGAACAAAATAGATAATTTTTCATTATTTATATGATTATTTCATAAAAATTAAATTCACTTCTATTAAAGTCAAAATATAAGAAATTATTCGTCAAAGTCATTTTCACAGGTTATAATCTAACCTTATTTCCTTTTCTATTAACGTCAAAAACAAATTATCTGTCAAAGTCATTTTATAAGGTTATAATCTAACCTCAAATTCAAACTTCATTAAATAATTATAAAGTAACCTAAAAAAATTAAAATAACTAAGTAACGAACAAACAAATTATGTATCGATTTGTCTTATGTGAAATATGACATCAAGTATATTATAATTATATTTATTTTTACATTTACAAATTTTTTAATGATTATTTATATTGAATTTACTTAAAATATTTTACATGTAAGTACTTATATTTATTTCTCTATTTTTAAATCATATTTATATTTGTATATGTATTATAGTGCCCTGAAGAAGTGTCAAAAGGACACGAAAGCTTGGCGGCATTTTGTAAATAAAAGATCTTGGCGTTGATTCCTTGGACTGAAATCCCCGTTATCCCCACCTATATAGCATTTTTCAGTCGTTATATAAAAAAAAAAAAAATTTATATATATATATATATATATATATACAGTTCTCTTATTTCAAATTTTAAAGAATTCATTTAATTTTTTTTATGCAATACTTTTGGCAAACCCTGTATTGTATATGTACTCAATATAGTTGAAAAACCCAGTATATGTAGGATTTGACACTATTTAATTCCCGATGACATTTACCTGTCACAATTGAAAAACATATTCAAGGTTAGAGAAAATAGAAGTCATGATAGGTAAAAAGTATAATAAAAGAATTCCAAATCTATTTATAGTAAGAAAATAAATTTAGTTTTTTTTTTGAAATAAGAGAAAGTTTGGTAACCACAGGATAATGTGGTGATATTATTTAGAAAAAGAAACCAGTTGAATTTGAGAATCTAAAGGGAGAACATCTCTTTCCGGATTTCTCCAAAGATTTGTAAAATAGTATAAGAGTTTGAACAGTGATTAGTAATAGAAAGCTTCATTCGGTACCCCATTTAAATTCTGTGCGGGTGTTTTTTTTGGCAAGTTGTTCACTATTCGAGGATAGTGAAGGATCCAGAATTCTAAATTATTTAGAATAGTACGAACTGCTGAAACCGTCTAGAGCCGGTGAGTCCGTTCCAGATTAATATTTTTATTGAAACATTCAGGCCTTAAATAAATTTAATTAGATGCATCTAAATTTAACAGTACGTAGTGAATAGTAAGCGATTCAAAGATATAATCAAAAAACATTTTGGATTGTGAGTAATTATTGGATATTTGACTGCTCGAAATTGTTTGAACATTTTAAAATTTTTTATAAACTTTCGAATTAGTTATTAGGTTGTTTAATCTTAATCTGTATTTGGGAAGATACTATTTTGGTATTCGTCATAAAAAAGGAAAACCAAATCTGAATATGTCAATTTGATAATTGTATATAAACGTTAAATTTTTACTTACATTGGAAGTCATTTAAATTATTTGGAAACGCTGATAGAAATTAAATATATTTAACTAAAGAGAAATTTTATTTCAACTGTGACAATTTGTGGATTATTGGTGTCATTTATACAGTGTAAATGTCAGAAAGCAATTGAATGATGTTTATAATCTTTGATGTACAACCACAAGATATTACTGGATTGAAAATCTAAACAAAAATATAAATTAACATTTAACAATACTTCAAAATTATATAAATTATTTTGATAGCGCATTGAACCTACCCTGAGATAAGAGTGATAGGAATATTTGTAAAATAAATTTATCTTTCAATAAATTACAATTTTTGACAGCGACTGTCAATTTTTGAAATAGATAACATACGGCGTTTTAAGCCGTGTGTACAATATTGTCGCTATATATATACATGTTTGCGGTTACCACTCTTAGGAGTGCATTACGACCATATATGTTTTTGTTGATAATTTCGATTCGGCCTGAGCTTAAGAAAAAGGTGGGTGCGTCGCTACAAAAGAAAAGATGAATTTAATATATATATATATATATATATATATATATATATATATATATATATATATATATATATATATATAGTTAAACTTGATCTTTGCCGAATAATTATTACTAAACATAGGTTTATTGGGGAAGCGGCAAATTAAAACGAGTACCCTTCATACTTTTTATGTCCAAGCTATGATCCACATATACAATTCACAATGGAAAAAGAAGACGAATTACAAAGTATACCATTTTTGGATACTAAATTAATAAGAAATGATAATAACACATTATCGATTGACTGGTATAGAAAACCAATAAGTTCTGGGAGATTAATGAACTTTTGGTCTTATCATAAATATTCTATGAAAACTAATTTAATTAAACAAATGAAAAATAGAATAACTAATATATCAGATCCTATGTTCCACGAAAAGAACTTTAAAATTCTTCATCAATTATTTTTAGATAATGGATATCCAAATAATTTAGTAAAATAAATAGTATATAATTTTTCTTCAAATTTAAACATTACTTTAGAAAATTCTGAAATCCAAAAATATTATATTTCTCTTCCATATATTAAGGAAATAACACCCAAATTGATTAGAACTTTTAAACCATTAGATAACATAAAAATTGCTAATAGAACATGTTTAACAATTAAATCAATTTACACAAAAGTCAAAGATAAAACTAATATTCTTAACCTATCAAATGTAGTATATTGTATTCCTTGTAAAAATTGCGAAGAAAAATATGTAGGTCACACTGGTCAAAAATTAAAGAATCGTATATCCCTACATAAAAGCGATTGTAGATTATATCCCGATAGATGTGCTTTGGCAAAACATGTGATTGATAAAGATCATATTATGGACTTTGATTCTGTAAGTATTTTAGATATTCAATCAAATATTCAAAAAAGACTTTTCTTAGAAATGGATCACATTTCTCAAGAAACTAATATCATTAATAAGAAAAGTGATCATAAGAATTTAAGTGATATTTATTATTACTTATTGTCTATTGATAAAAACCATAAATGTCTTTCAATTTCAAATTCTTCTTCTGTTTAAAAAAACATTTTGTAGGTTAATTTCTATAATCAAAAAAGAAAGAAGATAACCACAAATACATTAACTGTATATAGATCTATGGTTAATTTAAACATAACCTTAATTTCTTTAATTATTTCTATGTTCCAATATAAAAAAAGAATAACTATTTAGAACGATTTTATTTACTTTCAATTTGACAATTATTTTTAAAAAATTCAAATATTTCTTTTGATGTTATATACAATTTACCATTTACATCTATTATAATATACATTCTCATATACTTTATCCTTGATAATGGAATAAATAAATTCTGAAAGCTTGGACATAAAAAGTATGAAGGGTACTCGTTTTAATTTGCCGCTTCACCAATAAACCTATGTTTAGTATATATATATATATATATATATATATATATATATATAATAAGCAACGAATAGATTAGTGGGTATTGCACGCAAATAGAAGAAGGGGCTACTGAAAAGAGTGGTAACCGCAGACATGCATGTTTCTGGCTCATTAGCTCCTTCTTCTATTTGCGTGCAATACCCACTAATCTATTCGTTGCTTATTATATATATATATATATATATATATATATATATATATATATATATATACTAAACATAGGTTTATTGGTGAAGCGGCAAATTAAAACGAGTACCCTTCATACTTTTTATGTCCAAGCTTTCAGAATTTATTTATTCCATTATCAAGGATAAAGTATATGAGAATGTATATTATAATAGATGTAAATGGTAAATTGTATATAACATCAAAAGAAATATTTGAATTTTTTAAAAATAATTGTCAAATTGAAAGTAAATAAAATCGTTCTAAATAGTTATTCTTTTTTTATATTGGAACATAGAAATAATTAAAGAAATTAAGGTTATGTTTAAATTAACCATAGATCTATATACAGTTAATGTATTTGTGGTTATCTTCTTTCTTTTTTGATTATAGAAATTAACCTTCAAAATGTTTTTTTAAACAGAAGAAGAATTTGAAATTGAAAGACATTTATGGTTTTTATCAATAGACAATAAGTAATAATAAATATCACTTAAATTCTTATGATCACTTTTCTTATTAATGATATTAGTTTCTTGAGAAATGTGATCCATTTCTAAGAAAAGTCTTTTTTGAATATTTGATTGAATATCTAAAATACCTACAGAATCAAAGTCCATAATATGATCTTTATCAATCACATGTTTTGCCAAAGCACATCTATCGGGATATAATCTACAATCGCTTTTATGTAGGGATATACGATTCTTTAATTTTTGACCAGTGTGACCAACATATTTTTCTTCGCAATTTTTACAAGGAATACAATATACTACATTTGATAGGTTAAGAATATTAGTTTTATCTTTGACTTTTGTGTAAATTGATTTAATTGTTAAACATGTTCTATTAGCAATTTTTATGTTATCTAATGGTTTAAAAGTTCTAATCAATTTGGGTGTTATTTCCTTAATATATGGAAGAGAAATATAATATTTTTGGATTTCAGAATTTTCTAAAGTAATGTTTAAATTTGAAGAAAAATTATATAATATTTATTTTACTAAATTATTTGGATATCCATTATCTAAAAATAATTGATGAAGAATTTTAAAGTTCTTTTCGTGGAACATAGGGTCTGATATATTAGTTATTCTATTTTTCATTTGTTTAATTAAATTAGTTTTCATAGAATATTTATGATAAGACCAAAAGTTCATTAATCTCCCAGAACTTATTGGTTTTCTATACCAGTCAATCGATAATGTGTTATTATCATTTCTTATTAATTTAGTATCCAAAAATGGTATACTTTGTAATTCGTCTTCTTTTTCCATTGTGAATTGTATATGTGGATCATAGCTTGGACATAAAAAGTAGAAGGGTACTCGTTTTAATTTTCCGCTTCCCCAATAAACCTATGTTTAGTAATAATTATTCGGCAAAGATCAAGTTTAACTATATATATATATATATAAAAATATATATATATATATATATATATATATATATATATAAGTATTGGTACGTTTGACTGATGAATATTAACAAAATATGTTCATCAAGAACTGGGTGTAGCAGTCAACAGTGGGGCTGGTGAGAAATCAAACAATTTTATTATTCATCAAGCTTTCAACCCTTGTTTGGGGTCTTCCTCAGGATGACTACAAATATTATATATTTAAAAACAATACGTTACAAAACATAGTCGTACTTACTAAAATGGATTGTCAGATCGACTATACCATAAAAGTTGGAAACAATAAAAACTCAATAAACAATATATACATTTAAAAAACATTTAAAAATAACACAAAAAACCGTTACAAACAATAACATTGTACTGATTTGGATATTTTTATCGGACCAACCACACAATGAATATTACATTTTAAGATGTTAGAAATTAGAAATTACTGACAAAACTCCAAATGAAAACAAATGATAACAAATGGTAAAAGTGACAATTAGCATGGAACAACACGGTGAGCACGGAACAACACAAAATGGCCTTTAACTAAAATGCAAACCAGCGAACACTACATTAACGAAGATGTTATGCATAGTTAGTGTGCTGTGTTAGGGGAAATATTTTAGGAATTTTGTTCTTATTATTCTCATACTCCAAAATGTAATTATAGATGAGACTCAGATTCTGAGTATCTGATCTAGTGTTGAGGGGTCTTTCAATTTTATTAATAAACACCATCTCCAAAAAAATCCTTTTATAGTAGTTATTTTCTCCAATTAAAACTTCAACTCCTTCGAAATCCATATCATGTTGTGATTCAATAACATGGGTCGACAGAGCGCAAGACGGCCTTCCCAATCTGCAATCGCTTTTGTGAGATGTTATTCTACCCTGCAAAAGCCTTGAGGTTTGTCCAATGTATGCTTTATGACAATCCTTACAATTGATCTTATACACAACATTGGAACTTTCTAACGGTTTGACTTTAGTTTTGGTGCGGGTAATTTCGGTTTATTCTCTACAATTCATGATTATAGAGTTTCTTCTATGTTAGCTGATTTGGAGTTGATTTTGATGAATCTCAGTGATTGTCGCAAAAATGTTATTAGAGCTAAATTTACCAATATTATAACTAATCACATACATAAGAATAATGATAATAAACATTTTCTATCTGACCTTTTTAAGAAATGTCAAACTTTTTTTAAGCAAAATCCTAATTTGTATTTGGTTAAAAGTGACAAAGGTAACGTATCCGTAATTATGTATAAAGAGGATTACTTGCAATTGAGTTCCCAACTTCTAGATGATCAAAGATACTATAGGAGACTGAGCAGAAATCCTGGCACCACCTATCAACAAAAAGCCAATAAATTGGTTACAACATTAAAGAACAAAAAGAGCATTCCAGAGGAACATGCTAAATCACTAACAATTTATAATTGCATAACACCGAGATTTTATGCCTTACCCAAGATCCATAAACCAATCCTCAGTATGAGACCAATTGTTTCTTCACTTAATCCACCTAACGGCCCAATTGCTTCGTACCTTACTGGAATTCTAAAAGAATCTTATGATTTCAACAATTCTTTCAACATCACAGATTCTTTTATGTTCAGCGAATTTGTTAATGACATTAAGCTTCCAGAAGACTATGTTTTGGTCAGTTTCGACGTAGTCTCACTTTATACTAACCTTTCACTTCCCACCACAATCGAAGTTATTCGCAGAAGATGGGATATCATTAGTTCGAGATGTCAAATCACTCTAGAAACGTTTATTATTTTGCTAAGTTTCGTTTTCGATTCGAATGTACTAGTGTTTAATGATACTTACTATAAACAAGAATTTGGCACTCCTATGGGCTCTAAGATTTCGCCTATACTTTGTAATTTTGTTTTGGATTTATTGATTGAGAGAGTGCTGGATGTTATTCCTTTTCATATTCCTTTCGTAAAGAGGTACGTTGATGATTTGATACTTGCCGTACCTCATAACAATATACAAATTGCACTGGATGTTTTCAATAGTTTGGATAAAGACATCCAGTTCACGGTTGAAACAGAAACAGATCACTACATTCCTTTTCTTGACATGAAGGTCCATAGAGACAATCAAGGAGTATTACGCACATCTTGGTACCGTAAACCCATGGCAAGTAATAGATTTCTTAATTACCATTCCAATCACATCATGCAAATGAAAGTTAATTTAATTCATACTATGAAAAGCCGCGTATGCCAATTGTCTCATCCTCAATACAGAAATCGTGATTTGAAAATGCTTTACAATATATTTATTGATAATTCTTATCCTTCTAAACTTCTCAACAACATTATTTTCAGTTCTTCTTTTCCAATCCAACGTCGGTTGGCTATAGTTAAGTGTTCTAATGTTGATGATATACGTGAAACAGATATGAAATTTGTTTCCTTACCTTATATCAATGATCTGACTCCCAAACTTATTTCTGTTTTGAAACACATTCCACATGTTAAGATTTCAACGAGGAATGTGAAAACTGTAGGTTCCCTGTTTACCCGCACCAAAACTAAAGACAAACCGTTAGAAAGTTCCAATGTTGTGTATAAGATCAATTGTAAGGATTGTCATAAAGCATACATTGGACAAACCTCAAGGCTTTTGCAGGGTAGAATAACATCTCACAAAAGCGATTGCAGATTGGGAAGGCCGTCTTGCGCTCTGTCGACCCATGTTATTGAATCACAACATGATATGGATTTCGAAGGAGTTGAAGTTTTAATTGGAGAAAATAACTACTATAAAAGGATTTTTTTGGAGATGGTGTTTATTAATAAAATTGAAAGACCCCTCAACACTAGATCAGATACTCAGAATCTGAGTCTCATCTATAATTACATTTTGGAGTATGAGAATAATAAGAACAAAATTCCTAAAATATTTCCCCTAACACAGCACACTAACTATGCATAACATCTTCGTTAATGTAGTGTTCGCTGGTTTGCATTTTAGTTAAAGGCCATTTTGTGTTGTTCCGTGCTCACCGTGTTGTTCCATGCTAATTGTCACTTTTACCATTTGTTATCATTTGTTTTCATTTGGAGTTTTGTCAGTAATTTCTAATTTCTAACATCTTAAAATGTAATATTCATTGTGTGGTTGGTCCGATAAAAATATCCAAATCAGTACAATGTTATTGTTTGTAACGGTTTTTTGTGTTATTTTTAAATGTTTTTTAAATGTATATATTGTTTATTGAGTTTTTATTGTTTCCAACTTTTATGGTATAGTCGATCTGACAATCCATTTTAGTAAGTACGACTATGTTTTGTAACGTATTGTTTTTAAATATATAATATTTGTAGTCATCCTGAGGAAGACCCCAAACAAGGGTTGAAAGCTTGATGAATAATAAAATTGTTTGATTTCTCACCAGCCCCACTGTTGACTGCTACACCCAGTTCTTGATGAACATATTTTGTTATGTATATATATATATATATATATATATATATATATATATATATATATTAAATTCATCTTTTCTTTTGTAGCGACGCACCCACCTTTTTCTTAAGCTCAGCCCGAATCGAAATTATCAACAAAAACATATATGGTCGTAATGCACTCCTAAGAGTGGTAACCGCAAACATGTATATATATATATAGCGACAATATTGTACACACGGCTTAAAACGCCGTATGTTATCTATTTCAAAAATTGACAGTCGCTGTCAAAAATTGTAATTTATTGAAAGATAAATTTATTTTACAAATATTCCTATCACTCTTATCTCAGGGTAGGTTCAATGCACTATCAAAATAATTTATATAATTTTTAAGTATTGTTAAATGTTAATTTATATTTTTGTTTAGATTTTCAATCCAGTAATATCTTGTGGTTGTACATCAAAGATTATAAACACCATTCAATTGCTTTCTGACATTTACACTGTATAAATGACACCAATAATCCACAAATTGTCACAGTTGAAATAAAATTTCTCTTTAGTTAAATATATTTAATTTCTATCAGCGTTTCCAAATAATTTAAATGACTTCCAATGTAAGTAAAAATTTAAATTATCAAATTGACATATTCAGATTTAGTTTTCCTTTTTTATGACGAATACCAAAATAGTATCTTCCCAAATACAGATTAAGATTAAACAACCTAATAACTAATTCGAAAGTTTATAAAAAATTTTAAAATGTTCAAACAATTTCGAGCAGTCAAATATCCAATAATCACTCACAATCCAAAATGTTTTTTGATTATATCTTTGAATTGCTTACTATTCACTACGTACTGTTAAATTTAGATGCATCTAATTAAATTTATTTAAGGCCTGAATGTTTCAATAAAAATATTAATCTGGAACGGACTCACCGGCTCTAGACGGTTTCAGCAGTTCGTACTATTCTAAATAATTTAGAATTCTGGATCCTTCACTATCCTCGAATAGTGAACAACTTGCCAAAAAAAACACACGCACAGAATTTAAATGGGGTACCGAATGAAGCTTTCTATTACTAATCACTGTTCAAACTCTTATACTATTTTACAAATCTTTGGAGAAATCCGGAAAGAGATGTTCTTCCTTTAGATTCTCAAATTCAACTGGTTTCTTTTTCTAAATAATATCACCACATTATCCTGTGGTTACCAAACTTTCTCTTATTTCAAAAAAAAAACTAAATTTATTTTCTTACTATAAATAGATTTGGAATTCTTTTATTATACTTTTTACCTATCATGACTTCTATTTTCTCTAACCTTGAATATGTTTTTCAATTGTGACAGGTAAATGTCATCGGGAATTAAATAGTGTCAAATCCTACATATACTGGGTTTTTCAACTATATTGAGTACATAGACAATACAGGGTTTGCCAAAAGTATTGCATAAAAAAAATTAAATGAATTCTTTAAAATTTGAAATAAGAGAACTGTATATATATATATATATATATATATATTTATATATATATATATATATATATGTATAACAACAACAAAGAGATTCATGGGTAATTCACGCAAAAAGAAAAAGGGGGCTACTGAAACAGAGTGGTAACCGCGGACAAGCAAGTTTCTGGCTCATTTACCAAGATCTACACGGAGGCGCATATAGCCCCCCTGCCTGAACCTTCCGACCCATAGTAAACAACAAAGAAGATGTAGGAATATCGCGTGATATGTAAATAACAACAACAAAGAGATTCATGGGTAATTCACGCAAAAAGAAAAATGGCTACTGAAACAGAGTGGTAACCGCGGACATCCATGTTTCTGGCTCATTTGCCGTCATCAGCACGGTATAACCAAATTAGGATGTGAAATTTGGGAGCAAAGATGTTAATCGAAACATGGGAAAACACAAAACTACGGATTTCAGCAGGGAAACCAAACACTCATTTGTGCCTTCAATTGGAAGATCCCGAGTTTTCATGACAACAACCAAAATCGACACGGAGGCGCATATACATTTGTGTCTGAGGACGGCAAATGAGCCAGAAACATGCATGTCCGCGGTTACCACTCTGTTTCAGTAGCCCTTTTTCTTTTTGCGTGAATCACCCCTGAATCTCATTGTTGTTGTTGTTAACATATCACGCGATATTCCTACATCTTCTTTGTTATATATATATATATATATATATATAAAACCACGAATATTGGGGTAACGGCAAGTTAATTAAAGAAAACTCTTGTTACTGTTTTTCTTCCAAGCTTTCGGAAACGATTATTTCCATTATCAAGGATAAGTAAATTGAGATTGTTATAAATTGGTAAATATAATTATATTTGAATTTTAAACAAAAAATTTTTCAATCATAAATCATTTTGACAGATTCATGAATGTAAACATTTTCTTTATATGCTAAAATGTTTTTGAAAACAAAAGAAGAAAATAGGTTATATTTGTAATATAGGTTAATATTTATTAGAATATTCTTCTTTTATTATATAAAATTCAACCTCAAATTATTATATATATATATATATATATATATATATATATATATATATATATACAGAAGTGTATAGTATGAGTCAACATATTGTTAAGGCTGCTTGACATGGAGCAATACTACCTGCAATGCAAGACGCAATATTTCTTGATTACAAGCATGCGCAGATGAAGGCTCATCTGATAGATCTCAGAATTGCTGCTTTATCTGTTTGGTGCAATTTCTATTGCATGCAAGTTGCAATTCTAGGGAGAAATCAAGTTACTTTTGCCTTAACAACCAGTCAAATCACTTGATCACAAAATACTGACGACGGATCCGTTTTCTGTGCACTTGATTGACTGTAGCACTTTTTTTTGTATAAATAACCTTCTTGTTGATTCGTGATTTTTGTTAATGCCATTTTTTTTCAAGTTTTTTATTTGCCTTGCATAATGTCAAACAACGTGCAAGATTCATCACATGCAATATTTTGACCTTGCAATTAATTGCAGATTGTATTGCTTCATGTCAAGCGGCCTTTAGGTCTCCATATATATATATATATATTATAGAGTGAAACACCCTGTATATCAAACAATAAAGAATTAAGATTGTGCATTGTAATCTAGAAGAATTTTTTTTAAGTCAAAAATTTTTTTTTAACATTTGAATGGAGACAATCTGTACGATCCACTATTCGATAGAGAAGGCATACAGAAAGGACAGACTGTATAATGTAGGGATAATTGCGAATAGGTGTGATAAACAATTTATGTGAAATAAATTAACCAAACTTTTATTAAAAAGATCAAGTATCAGAATTTGTTCATGATAAGAAACTAATAATGCTTTATTCTGTAAAGTCAAGCTAATCTCATAATATTTGTTGATTAAAACATTAAAGTAAGTTAGTGTAGCTGTTTAGACATAACAGAGCAGAAAAGTATATAATAATGTGAATTTCAGAGAACATGACTCATAAAAAAAAACGAATTTTCATTTTGCATATATATTTAAAGGTAACAGCTGTCATCTATTAAAACATTGAGAATATTCATTTGACATACATACTTAGAGGTTAGGAAATGTCATTTTAACAATACTAGGAAATATTATTGAATGAAAATAATATAGGAAGTCTAAGCAATTAAAAAACCTTAGAATACAATATCCTGATATAATGGATGAACATTTCACTGGTTGAAATGAAGAATTTGAGTGATAAAATAAATAGTCAAATTTGATTGGTAAATGAACATTTAAAAAAGATCATATCGGCGACAATTATGTTGCTAACGAAAAAAAAATCGGAATGTAAGAAGGTTGTTGATTATGGGGGCTAGAGGTTTTTTTTTGGGAAGAAAAATTTGTAAGCAGCAAAACTCTTTGGTAAAGAAAATCATTTGAAATTATTTGGAAGATAAAAATTTGACTATAGAATTCAAGAACAAATACATTATACTTACAAGATATACATCAGTGTAAGTAGTTAAGTTTATATTAATAATTAAAAAAGGAATTGTCGAATGTTGTACAGTACTAACCATGATTTTTATTTTATAATATGGTGTCTTGTATCTTGTGGAAGTAAAATAGCCACAATAGCTTTTGGAAAACACTGAATAATGGAATTTATATAAACTGCTTGGACTTTGAATGAAATACAGCATCGATTCCTGTTCTGGTAGAAACGGAATGCCAGCATGGAGTTTTTCCAGGAGGAGAATCTGAAACAAATAAAAGAAACGGATCATTGAGGTGAACAAACAAAACAGTGAAGTGAATAAGGTAGTACAAGTTAATTTATTAATATATTAAAAAGTCAAGCGTACTTACCAATTTATGCAAAGAACTAAAATTTTGTGACGCATAGACGCTTTTAGGAGTGTATTTCGCCATTTTCTAAAAATCATATGTTTATGAAGTTGTATAATTGTATTTCACTCTTATAATAATATCTCACCAGAGTGCGTGTATGTTGTATGAAAGAGTCATCCTTTTAGATAGTTGAATTTTTTTAAGAACACTTGTAAAAGTGTAATGTATTTATTTTCATTAAATTAAATATCGTTTTTTCCTTAGAAGAACGTTTTTTAAACTATTTTTGAGTTATTCAGTTATTCATTTCATCTGGTGACTTGCCATAGGCAGAAGCTCTGAATGACATCTATTGAATTATGCAGATTTGTTTTAAGCAGGACAGGACCGTATTTAGTTTGGAATCATTGAACAAGTAACATATTCTGATTAACAAATTTATTTTTGAAATATAAAGCATTTATTAACTTTGGCGCTAACATATATAGAATTCTAAAATCATTTTATCCTAAATACTTGAACTCTACCCTGAGATGAGAAGTTTTCATGTTAGTAATATAAACTGTTTATCATATATATAAAATCATCAATATACCGGGCAAACAATAAACTTAAAGTAAATTTAAACTAAAATAAAATAAGTATAACATTCTTATTACACCATAGCCAATTCATATTAATATATATATATATATATATATATATATATATATATATATATATATATATATATATATATATATATATATATATATATATATATATATATAGTGTGACCCACTTAAGATCGCGCAACACCCAGTTATAACGTTTAATTGACATTTGAATAACTTAAAATTCTGGTGGTTCAAGAAGGTCGGCAAGAAGACTATTTTTACTGATTAACATTTTATTAATGCCAGTGGCGTACATTTTTAGAGGGCTTCAAAACGTCGATTTTTCAAAAAAAGTTATTAGCGATTTTTTTATTGGATATTCGGTTACCACACTGTAATGAGTATCCCTTGAAACCCCTAAATCCAAATTTTGAGTAATGTCACTTCACCGGTGTCTCAGACGTAAGTCGTCAAAAATCGTTTTTTTGATTTTTGAACGGCCCTGTATACATGATAGTCGACGTTTTATGAACTCCACATTTTGGTGTTCAGTGAAAAACAGTTTGTTGAGTGGTTTCCCGTATCAATATTTGATTTTATGTCAGTAGCGTACGTCTATAGGGGACTTCAAAAAATCGTGTTTACAAAAATCCTGTAGGACCAAATATATTTATTTTGGTTTGAATAAATAAACAAACTACACCAATTTAAAAATAACCAAACACTAAATTAACAAAAATTAATTTAAATAGCGGTGGCTTCTACCAAACCTCCATTAAGTTCAATACATTTGTCATATATCGTTTCCTTATGTTCTGCACTGCATTCCTTGTCTGTTGGGGTGTGATTTCTGCACAAGCTCGACGTGTAAACTATAAACAAAAATATTCTGAGAATGTGTGGTGCGAAATATTTAAAGATCAAATAATTGGACCTTTCTTTTTCCACGGAAACCTCAATGCACAATTTTTTTACAGTTTTTTAAGAAATGAAATTCATGCACTTACACTTGCGACAAGGCAAAATTTGTATTTTCAATTCGACGGTAGCTCAATCAACAACGCAAGGATTGTTAAGCAATGGCTAAATACAAATTTTTCGAACCGTTGGATAGGATATAGTCCACTAATTCATTGACCGCCCTGATCCCCCGATCTAACAACTCTAGATCTTTTCCTATGGGGTATTGTAACTCAAAAGGTCTACAAATCATGGTCAACAAATCGGGTAGACTTTCGCGCAAGAATACGTCGAGCTTGTGCAGAAATCACACCCCAACAGATAAGGAATGCAGTGCAGAATATAAGGAAACGATATGACAAATGTATTGAACTTAATGGAGGGTTGGTAGAAGCCACCGCTATTTAAGGTAATTTTTGTTTATTTAGTGTTTGGTTATTTTTAAATTGGTGTAGTTGAAATTTCATAAAAATTTTGTTTATTTATTCAATCCAAAATAAATATATTTGGTCCTACAGGATTTTATTAAACACGATTTTTTGAAGTCCCCTATAGACGTACGCTACTGACATAAAATCAAAAATTGGTACGGACAACCACTCAACAAATTGAAATTCACTGAACACCAAAATGTGGAGTTCATAAAACGTCGACTACAATGTATACAGGGCCGTTTAAAATTCAAAAACACAATTTTTGACGACTTATTTCTCAGACACCGATAAAGCGACATTACTCAAAATTTGGATTTAGAGCTTTCAAGGGATACTCTTTACAGTGGGGTAACCGAAAATCCAATAAAAAATCGCTAATAACTTTTTTTTTAAATCGGCGTTTTGAAGCCCCCTAAAAATGTACGATACTGACATTAATAAAATGTTAATAAGTAAAAATAGTATTCTTGCCGACCTTCTTAAGCCACCAACATTTTTAGTTATTCAAATTTCAATTAAACGCTATAACTGGGTGTTGCGATCTTAAGTGGGTCACACTGTATTTATATATATATATATATATATATATATATATACATATATATATATATATATATATATATATATATATATATATATATACATATATATATATATACATATATATATATATATATATATATATATATATATATATATATATATATATATATATATATATATATATATATATATATATATATATAAATTCTTTGTTTTTCTTCAACCTTGTATATAATTTTATTCATTTTTCTTGGGCACCAGGTTAATCGTAAATTCTTTATCAATTTATATTTTCATTTGACGTTTCGCTCTCTAATTCGGAGCAATTTCAAAATTTTTTACATTGATGTTAAATAATAAAATGAAAACGATCGAAAGTTTAAAATTAAATGTATACACAGAGACGACAAAAACTGGTAACCAATAAAATAATTTCAAAAACAATAAAATCGAAAATACCTGCCTTAGAAACAACTCTTTACAATATACCAGGGACATTCAAGAAGTTGATGTTATTATTGTAATAAATTATAATATATCTGGCTTAGATTTTTGATATCTTGTTTATCGTTTACTGCATTGTTCTCTTTTTTTATATGTATCATTTATTTTATTGTTAGTTTTTTGTAATTGGAATCTTGGTTTATTATTTTAGTATTATTATAGTCAAATTTATGTTTTTCATTTTTCTCATGTTTATGAAGCGCAGTGGAGGCGTTTTTTGTATATTTATGGCCATTAAGTCTATTTTCAAGATGTTGGGTTGTCATACCTATATGTATATATATATATATATATAAATATATATATATATATATATATATATATATATAAATATATATATATATATATATATATATATATATATATATATAATAACAAGATGTACGAATAGTGCGTGACATATGAATAATAAGCAACGAATAGATTAGTGGGTATTGCACGCAAATAGAAGAAGGGGCTACTGAAAAGAGTGTTTCACATCTTTTCTTGGTTGTACCGTACCGATGACGGCTAATGAGCTAGAAACATGCATGTCTGCGGTTACCACTCTTTTCAGTAGCCCCTTCTTCTATTTGCGTGCAATACCCACTAATCTATTCGTTGCTTATTATATATATATATATATATATATATATATATATATATATATATATATATACGAAAACAACGTAAGTTCTTTCTCGACCGTCTATCGTTATTTAATTAGTTTTTGGAGTATCGGGATCCGGTCTGTGCATACAATAAATACAACTCTTTTCCTTTCAAATCTCTATATTTCGCAATTATTTTATTGCTTCATCAGGAGTTAACTAAAATAATATACGGTCACATACAACTATATTGAAATGTCATGATAAAACACACTTACAGATCAGAGTATAAACGCTATCAGCACACAGTTAAAATTAAAGGCAATCACCAGCATCTTACATGAGGTACTCCACTAGCAAGTGACATATGAACAATAAGCAACGAATAGATTAGTGGGTATTGCACGCAAATAGAAGAAGGGGCTAATGAGCCAGAAACATGCATGTCTGCGGTTACCACTCTTTTCAGTAGCCCCTTCTTCTATTTGAGTGCAATACCCACTAATCTATTCGTTGCTTATTATATATATATATATGTATATATATATATATATATATATATATATATATATATATATATATATTCGACTACGGTATCATATGACATACTGTAAAAATGGTGACGTTGTGGCATCGAGAAAATTATTTTTCATATCTTTGTGACCTCCGGTATATAACAATTAAGTATCAAAGCATCTTGTGGCGTCCGCAAAAAAATTGCATACCTCGTAACATCCTTACAGTGTTGCCTATTTGAGTTATTAGATTAAAATGAATGAAAGGATACTATAAAGATATCTTTCTTTCAATAAAACCCAGAGCACTTAAAAAGCGCTACTCAACTTCATTTGCAACTTTGACCAAGTTTGGGCAATCTCGGACAATGAAGACTTGTGTCTGAAGCAAAGGAGAAAATGGATGAAGTGAAGTAAAATTGAAAACGGGTAAAATGATATCTGAGAAGAACAAAATAAACAATGTAAATATAAAAAGGTAATTAAAATGTATAGAAAAGTAACAAAATAAAGAAATACCTCCAAATGAAAAGAAACTAAAAAAAATGATATTCACTGAAAGTTTTCTTGTAGGTATATCAAGTCGATTCGCCTTTTTATGGTCGACGCAAAATTATTACATCATCGGAAAACGAGGTATTTAATAAGATCTTTTTCAATTGCAATTACAGATAAATTATTTAATCATTCTTGTGACATGGTACATTAGGCACAACAATTTATAAATCTCAGGAATTTTCTGCTATAAATTTTAACATTTCTGACAAATGTTTTCTGAACTGCCTATAATTAAAGTATCGGAATATATTACACCCAGTTCATTTTCTAATTTATTTTGATCAAAAAAAGGTTTATAATTTCTGTTAGTGAACTAAGTTGTTCAGTAGGAATTTTTTTATGATAAAATGAAAATTTTGCTTTATATAAGAGGCTGTTAAATGACAATATTTCCAAATCTATAAATATTACTTCAAGAATGTCAAAAATTTCATAATAATACAATTTTTTATACGGTAAACTATTGTCATTTTCGGAAAGTGGCAACATAACTTTGCTTTTCGTTGGTGTCAAGTCCAATATATCAACCGTTTCATTATATAGCTCTAAAAAATAATGTTCTTCATTCCTGTAATTTATTATGTTAACAAGCAAATTTTTAATTCTCTCTACACAGACATTTTGGTCTGAATAACAGAGTACACAAGATCTGTGTGTTCAAATACTAAATGAAAAACCTTAAGCAAAAACCAGTTATTAAAATTATTTAAAAAAATCTCTGAAACCTATTGCTTTGTCGGCGGTGATATAATTAAAAACTTCGATTAATAGATCCCTATTGTTAACACTACCTCGATTTAAAATTCCACCTGGTTTGCGTGTTTCTTGGTAATATAGACGATGCGACAGTATCAAATACATTCATCCGTTTTGTCGATTTTGAGAAAAAAATGCTGAAAATCCGGGTTAAGCAGAAAAAAAGATTTTTTTATCCTACACTACTCGAAAACTCAATTTTCATGACTCAATCGGAACGGGAAAGTAGGTATTCGCACGGCTAGGCGAGAAAAATGGCAAAGAATGGCTAGGCAGGGAAAACAACTTCACAAAAATGACACTAGATGGCACCTGTTATACAATATAATTTTTATAATTCCCGTATAAAAGCGACTTCATTATAACATTTTTTACAGTGTCACAATCTCAGATTAACAAATAAAATAGATATGTTTGTTTAGATTTTTTCTTGCTCCAAACATCGATTCAAATTCTAATCTCACTTGCGGACACTTCCACTGCTTTGCCATATTTACAAAGTCTCTTTAGTTGCAGGAAAAATGAAATTAGAAGTTTAATTGAAAATGTGTTAAAAAGTCATACTAATTTATGCATTTGAGTAACTGCTTTTAAAATTAATTAATAATACTTGAATTTTATTTAATAAAGGCATATTTTTATATAACTTTTAAACAAGTATTTGTTGTATCCTTAAATACATTTATGGTTATAACTAAGAGTGGTAACATTACTCAAAATTTCAGTACCTCTTTAATGTGTCAATAGTAATCGATTTAGTAGTTTTATACTTGTTTAATTACCATATGAAGAGATGCAAATATCGCCAGTCAAAAACGCGGTAGTATGTAGTTAATAATGTCAAACGTGGTTTGTTTATACTAGCGCCATTTTACGACTAGAGAGTAAACATTTAGTTCTTTCGTTTTGATGTGTTTTTCAAGACTTTTAGTGACAAAATAAACTTTTAAGTTAACGAATTTAATGTGTTTTGATTATCATGGTTCGTCGATGCCAAAAATTTGTCAGAAAAACTGCCGAAATTATCAAGGACATGTATCTACAATACCATCCCCACTTATTGTAATTCATTCATTATTTCACTACTGGCGTTTAGGATTGTTGGCCGCAAAAATGTGTTTACGAATGAATAGCCCTCTCTATGTTTATTATTACACAATGAAGCTTTTTGAACACTGTTTTAGTAATTTTTAGTGAACAGTTGGTTATTGTATTTAGTTATATTTTTAACCTTGACACAAATTATAAATAAAATGGTCTAGCGTTGTTCTAGGTAGCAAATTATTATATTAAATGTTCTTAAAGGTAAATTAGAATGATTTATATATTAAAAATTGTAGTGGTAATCTGATAGAAATATTCGCTGGTAGCTTCCTTTTAATTTGGAGTGAACTGTAGTACAAATAAAATTGGACACTTCGGCTATTTTCACTTATTTATTTCCAGTATGCATATTAACATTTTGTATAAAACATTTCAATAATGAAATAATTTTATTTCTCTGGTTTTAATAATTAATCATACAAAAGATGGAATACAACTCATGGGTTTTTGCCAATCTAGTAGAAAAATATCACCTGTTTTCGGACTACTACTTTTTTGGACCTTGATTTATATTTTATTTATAATACTAGTTTAGCGCGTTACTGGTTGCATATGTAGTTGTTTGTAGCACCACTTTTCTGAAATATAGAGACGGGCGGCAAATTTACACTGTGTCCGCAACAAAAATATTAATGAATAAAGTACGCTAACGTTTATTTATCAATGATTTGTCAATTGTTTATTTTTATATTGTATAGGATCAATATATAGGTATACATAACGTTCGATTTTTGGCATAAATTACCAGATACCTATGTGAAGATGTATTAGAGAAATAATTCTGTTCATGATATAATTAAATAGATCGCAAGAGCATATACGAAGAAGCTCTTTTTTAAACAAATAATCATCCTCTGTTTGCTTAAATGAAAGTTTGTTTACCATTTACACAATTATTTGGTTATACTTAATATGTCAAAAGTCAGAAGTGCTGAATAAAACCATCTGTGATCTAACCAATCAGGAATCTACAGAATTGCCAACTTAAATTCAAACCACTCCTCCTAGTTTAAAAACAGGGATTATATGTAATTCTATTTTATTTAAAAAATTAAATAAATGCGAATTATAAAAAATATTGTGTAAAACTTGTGCCACAATGACTTTCTGTAGTACTCGTGATTTGCGGAACTCACCGCTTTGCGGTTTGTTGCGCAAACTTCACTCTTACTACAAAACAAGTCATTGTGACACTTGTTTTACAAATAACTATTGTTTTAAACGGGCTGGTTGCTATTGATACGAGAATAGTAGTTGAAGCACAATAACTGTGGTACAGCAATATTTCCACAATCATTGTACTGTTTAGTTTTAATTATAATATTTAATTTTAATGTGTTCGTTACTTGTTGTTGCTAACTTACTGTCAGCCTTCGTAACATCACTGTCACAGACCAAGCAAGAGTGTCATATGCTCATGCACTTGCTTCTTCTTTTTCATAGCTGCAAAGGAGCGTTCTGCTGGTGCTATAAACTGAGCGTTTTATTGTCACCAACAGCACCCTATTATAAATGACGATGCGGCTGTCACTTTCAAATTAATGCTTTAGGGTTTTGATACCATTAAAACTAAAATGGAATACAGTGTGTTACATAATATGGACGAATTCGACGGCGGCTATTCTACACCGGAAGAGATTACGCAAATAGAAAGACAGGCTACACTAAATTTGCTACCTGAAAAGTTAAAGTAAAAATATAACCAAATTTATAAACATTTTATGGACTGGCGTTTATTAGTTCATTTCATAATATTAAAAGGTACAGCGAAAATGTAATTTTCAATAACTCATCTACTAAATCTATTAGTTGCTTAAGGAAATTTATAGAGCCAATTAATTACTGTTGTTTTAACAAGTGAGACTATGGAATATGTAGATTTTTATGATTAATCTTCCAATACACAATAAAATAAAATATGTAGATTTTTTATGATTATTCTTCTAAATACACAATTCAACACTTCTACTTATTCAACTTTTTAGGGTTTGAATATCACAATTATTTATGTGTAATTACAATAAAAAAGTTTAATATAATACATATATTCATTATATAAGTATGTATAAAAAAGTAAGGCCGCATAGACTTCTTGATTAATTAACGATTCTATAGACATTCGATAATAATTTTAAATCTTTTAGTAAATATCCCCTAATTCTACTATAAGATGAACCCACATAGTTCATCTCGTTTTAATTTTTTTCTTTTTGTATAAAATATGCCACAGCATAACGCACTCTTCAATGCCCAGTTTATAATAAGCACCGTACAGCACTGATATTGTGTTTGTACTGAAAATAGTAATTTATGCAAATGTTGCATACATTATTTTTTCTACAGCCCTATACAAAAAATAAAATGCAAATAGAAATTTGGGATATTTTAATTAAGCTCCTTTGGTAAATTACAATTATATGTATTCCAAGTTTCATGAGAGTTCATCATCGATGCCCAGCCAAGTATCTTAGAAGTCCATCCTCGAAGCCCAGCCAAGTTTCATTGTGTTAGCTTATGGAAAGCGTGAAATAAAGTTAACGTTATGGCACTTTTTTTAACGCTTTCTTACTTTTTTTCTCACTAACCATAAACAACCACTTTAAGCGCTACAAACCGATGAAATACAAGGTACTTTAAAGATAGGGCGTAGAAAATATTAATTTACAAAACTATATTCTGACAAAAGTATCTTGACGGTATCTGGCCTAAATTCTGTATCTCACATACAGTATCTCGGATACAGTATCCTAGTCAGAAAGGGCTTTTACTTAGCATATCGGCGTAGAAGTAAAAACTAGAATTGATAAGAATATTAATGACAAAACTTACTGCTAGAATAACTTAATAAAATAATCAATATCTATACGAATTAAAAAATAACAGAGACGGACATAGAAAATTTTTAACAAGAACAAAATTATCGGGAAAGTCAACTCGTGTAGGTGTCGGTGGAAGAACTGAGTACGCCATCGGCGGTAGCATACACGAGACACAATACCGATAAAATTAAGCTGGAGGAATGGGAAAAATTGAGGAACTAAGGGAAAGGTTCAAGTTTCTTACGGAGAAAATGGCAACGATTGAAAATAAAATTGAAAACACCTTTAAAGAAAATGAGAAACTGAGAGAAGAGAATCAAGAAGCAAATGGAAACACAAGAAGAAAGAACATAAATGATAGAAAGAGAGCTAAAAAGGAATAATATCATAATTCAAGGGATAGAAGGCAAAGAAGATGAAAACATAGATCAAGTCGAAGCAAGTATTGAAAGTATGTTGGGAAAAGCAGGAACAAAGGTGGAATTAAATGTTGATGCCGGTGTGATGATTCCAAAAAAACATTATTCAAAAAGACATTGTTAGATTGGTGTAAACAATAATTTCAAATATTGATAGCGGCCAGTGAACTGACAAGGACAGTGAAATAGATAACAAACACGTCCGTTTTGTAAATATCGTATTCGCACGACCTACAAGGTCAAGAATACGGGACAGTGACTGTGTTAGCTCTAATAATTTCCTAAAAATAGATAGTTCAATACTTTGAGAATGATTCAGTAATATTGTTATTAATAGTACAAACGTATGTATTGTGTGTCAATAATCTATATCTGTAGTTAATAAATATATGTTATCCTAGTGAGTTTTAAAAACGATATTATTTCCTAATCCTAAAGAATGGTTCACTAGGTAAGTGTTTCCCGGAGATGAATGGCTCTATGGTTAAAGAAGTATATACGAGGGGCACTTGCTAAGTAACCACCACACTGGGGAGGTGAGGTAAATAGGACCCTTTCAAAGAAATATGAAGGGAAACGCTGTAAAAATAAAAACTGAGAAAATACAAAGTTGGAGAGGAGATAACAGAATTACATAGGATAAATAACACAGAACATTTTGGACACATAAAAATAATTAGGGGAAGCAGAAAGAAGGAAATAAAAGCAATGAAAGACAAAAACAGTCGACTACAAACAAGGGTAAAACAAATACTAGATACATGGAGAGATTACTATACAGGGTGGCGCATTAGAAACAGTCCACCTCAAATATTGTTGGCGGGTGAGGTTTTTGCGGCAAACCCCGAGACACGTCGATTTTGTTTTCGAGGGGGACAACTTTTGATAGTTAACTTATGGTTGTACGGTCATCCCCCTAAAAGGGGTGACTACCCCTTCGAGAATCTTTAATGGCATGGGGGGTCGAGTGGCACATAATTTGAAAGGTATTTCGATTCTCTTTAAAGACATGCTAACATTTTTGTGTTAAGTATTAAAATCAATTACAAAAACCAGATTGAAGAAATCGGATAACTTTGGCGTGTGGTGAAATAACTCCTGTTATGCTACAAAATGTTCGGACCAGTTTTGAACAAAGGTTGTATTATTGTTTGGAAGTAAACGGATCACAATTTGAACACTTACTTTGATTAAAACTTTTCTGACAACTTTTTTTTTATTTCTTTCACTCACACTTCCAGCTGGTTTTTGTCGTTAATTTTAACACTTAACACAAAAATGTTAACATGTCTTTAAATATAATCGAAATACCTTTCAAATTATGTGTCACTCGACCCCTCATGCCAATAAAGATTCTCGAAGGGGTGGTCACCCCTTTTAGGGGGATGACCGTACAATCATAAGTTAACTATCAAAAGTTGTCCCCCTCGAAAACAAAATCGACATGTATCGGGGATTGACGCAAAAACCTCCCCCGCCAACAATATTTGAGGTGGACTGTTTCTAATGCGCCACCCTGTATAGACAAATTTCACACCATACCAGAAAACGAAGATACAAAGGTAGAAGAAACAGAAATAGGTCAGCAAGAGATAACGAGAGAATAAGTCATACAGAACATTAAAACAGGAAAATCAAGCGGTGAAGACGGAATAGCACTAGAATTTATCAAATAGCGGGGAGAACAAGGAATAGATTGGATGTGGATAATGGTCAAAGAACATGGGAGAAAAAACAAATACCGAGTGAATGGGAAAATAATATAATAGTACCTATCTATAAAAAAGGGGAACAAACTCAATGTGAAAATTATAGAGCAATATGCTTGGCATAAACATAGTTACAAACTATATACAAGAATTTTAGAAAAAATACTGAGACACTGCATATACCTAAAACTAGAAGAAGAACAGGCAGCTTTCAGACCGGAAAGACAAACCATTGATAATATATACATTGTACGAAACTTAATAAAAAGAACAATTGAGAAACAGGAAGAAACTGTTCCTGGTATTTACTGATTTGAAATCAGCATTTGACACGGTTATTAGAAAAGAAATATGGGCAATACTAGAGGAAATGAAAATACCAAGAGGATTAATACAGGCTAGAATACAAATTGCAGGGCAGACATCAGAGAAGTTTATAATGGACAGAGGAATAAAACAAGGGGACAGTTACTATTTATACTTATTATGGATAAGGTAGTTAAGAACATAAAAAGACAAAGTGAACATCTGAGTACAATAATTGGATACAGAAGCATGAAGCCCGTAAGAATGAGTAGCTTACTATATGCCGATGTGGTTTTAATAGCGAATTCCAAAAATAAAATTCAAAAATTAATGAACGTCTGGTCTGCGGAGATATAGAAAATTAAAATGGAGGTCATCATAAATAAAACCAATATCATGAAAATATGAAAATCCAAAACGACCAAAATAATGAAATAAAATATAAGAGCAATACTTTAGAAAGGGTAACGACATACGAATATCTTGGAAGTATGCTGACAGAAGACGGGAAAATAGATGCAGGTATAACTAACAGGGCAAATAAATCAACAAAAATCTACTGCGCACTAAATAACACAATGTGGGGACACAAAAATATTGATGTGAAAATGAAAATATATAACGCAATAGCAGTACCAACTATAACATATGCACCAGAAAATTGGTCAATTAGGGGGAAAGATGGAACGAAAATAAACGCAATGGAAATACCTAAGAAGAATAGCGAGAAAAACTAAGTGGGACAGGATGAAGAATGAAGACATTAGAAAAGTAGTAAAACAAGAATCAATAATCGAAAAAATAAACAAGAAACAACTAAACTAGTATGGACACATCGTAAGAAAGAGGACAAGAAAAATAATGGAGGCAGCAAATACTAATAAGAAACGAAGGGGGAGACCAAGGAAGAAATCAATACACCAAATAAAAGAACTGGGGGCAAAAAGAGAAATAACTTGGGAGAAAATTAGGAAGGCGGCAAAAGACAGAAGACAGTAGATGAAATGGGTACCGGAACCCCTATTCGACAACTGAAAGGGTAAAAGGAAATGAGAAGAAGACGATTATTATTAGCAGCGACTATATTTTTGTTTGTAATTCGTTCAATTCACCTGCTGTTACTACTGCACCATCATATGTTTGACCGATTTATTTTTCTTTAAAATAAAATGTATTGGATTGACTCGTCAAAAACTCGAATAGACTGTATGCCGTCCGTCCGCTACTAATATCATGAAATCCCATGAAACGTTCTATTATTTTACCATTATGAACGTGTCGAAAAAATAACAGATAACTGTGAGAAACAAGATATATCTGTAGTCTCGTCCACCTGCCAAGAAAAACAAGTACATGCTTCTACCTCGTTATCAATAATTTATATTATAAAATTTATAGAATCGATCAGATCATTCTAAATAGATAAACCTAAAAAACAGATTCATTCAAAATTTTTAAAAATGTTTCTGCATATCTACTCAATAATTCCGTAAGTTCTTTGAAATTTCCTTTATTTTGCGAATTAGCAGAGTCATCGTGTCCCCGAAACGCGAGCTCTTGCGTACCTATATAAATGGCCATATCAATTAACCCTTTCAATACTTCCCTGTTTCGTTCAACTTTTTCATTAAATTGGTTTATATTTATTAAATAAGCAGAATCCACCGCAGCCTGAATGTTTTATTTGCCAAATAATTTAAATTTTAAAACTGAAAAAACATGCACTTTGGAAGCATTATGTTTTCAATCGATTTATCTAAATTTTTTGAATTATCGCACCTGAGAGTGTCCCATGGACTTTTAGTATGTTTATTTAATAACAAACAAACCCAACAAAAAGTTTATTTATTACACTGCTGCATTTTTTTAACCAGTCCACATTGAATTCTCTATTACCGCCACCACCAGAACTTACTAAAATATTGAATGATGGACACGGCCAATCTGAATTTTTTATAAACATTTCGTCTTCATAAGGATTTCATTATATTAGATATGTAATAACGTCTCCCACATTACTTAAAAATTCTCTAACAATCGTCGTATAGGTAGGCATCACAATGTAACATCTGCCATTCTGGCGATGACAGCAATATCGAAACAATTGTCAATTTCTTAGAATTTTTTCAATATATTGTGGAATTATTTAGAAAGTTAGTTTATTTAAAAAAGTAATATGCGTAGCACAGAGTCAGGGTCGAAACAGTAAATTTAATTGAAAATGACTTCGTTTAGTGTCATGATATTCCACGTTTAATGAATGAACTTGGCATTTCTGATCTACCTACCGAGTGGCAACTATTTATTAACTCTTCGAACACAAGTCTAAAGGCAGTTTGGTTGTTCAATGGAAACGAACTGCTATCAGTTCCCGTTGGTCATGCTGTAAATATGTAAATATGAAAGAAACATTCCAAAACATGTGCATAAAATACGAAGATCATAAGTGGAATATATGTGCCGATCTCAAAGTTGTTGCACTGCTCCCAGGACTACAGAGTGGTTTTACAAAATATTGTTTTTCATGCAAATAGGACAGCAGAGCCAGTAACCAACATTATTTAGTTAACGATTGACCATTACGTGATAACATTGTGCCCGGCCAGAAAGAAAAACTTCCTTAATGGACCTTTAGTGGATACTTATACATATATATATATATATATATATATATATATATATATATATATATATATATATATATATATATATAAAGCCACGAATATTGGGGTAACGGCAAGTTAATTAAAGAAAACTCTTGTTACTGTTTTTCTTCCAATATTATCAATTAGACCCATTGTAACTTCTATAGGCACACCAACTAATTTATTAGGTTCATATATCACTGATATTTTAACAAAAGCATATAATTTGAATACAGAATATTAAATTAAAGATTCATTTGAAGTTTTTATTCAATTTAACAAATTTCAATTACCTGATAATCATGTAATTTGCAGTTTAGATGTTGTTTCTTTATTCAGTAATGTATATTTGGAATTTGCTTTAAGAGCAATTGATAAAAAATGGAATGAAAACAGTGAATATTGTAAAATATCTAAAAAATATTTCCAAGAAATTATTACATTCCTGTTTGAAAATACCTATTTTAAATTTAATGATAAAATATATAAACAAACTTTTGGTACTCCAATGGGAGCTACAATTTCTCCCATTATAGTTTGTTATGCAATGGATAATTTATTGGATACAATTATACCATTATTACCATTTAAAATAATTTTCTTAAAAAAATACGTTGATGATATTATTTTAGCATTATCAAAAACTAATTTAGATGAAGTTCTTTTAATATTCAATAACTATGATCCATATATAAAATTTACAATGGAAAAAGAAGACAGTAATCAAAGTGTACCATTTCTAGACACAAAATTTATAAAAAATAATGATAACACATTGTCTATTGATTGGTACAGAAAACCAATTAGCTCAGGAAGATTCATGAACTATTGGTCTTACCATAAATATTCAATGAAAATTAACTTAATTAAACAAATGAGAAATAGAATAACCAAAATATCAGATCCTATTTTTCATGAAAAGAAAATTTTATATCATCTATTTTTGGATAATGGTTATCCAAATAAATTAGTTAAAAACATTCTATTTAATTATTCTCCAACTATAGACATTGCAGACATTAATATTAGAAACGACCAATCAGATAATATAAATTATTATATGTACCTTTACCATATATTAAAGAAATAACACCACAGTTGAGTAGGATTTTTGAACCAATGAACAACATTAGAATTGCCAATAAAACATGCTTAACCATAAAATCTATTTTTACTAATTTGAAAGACAAAACTTTAATTCTTAATCTTTCAAATGTAATATATTCTATTCCATGCAAAAATTGTGATAAAAAATATGTTGGTCACACTGGTCAGAAATTAAAGAACCGTATAAGTCTCCATAAGAGCGATTGTAAGTTACATCCTGAAAGATGTGCTTTATCTGAACATGTAATTGATAATGATCACTTTATGGATTTTGAATCTGTTAATATTTTGGACATACAACCAAATACCAAAAAAAGTCTTTTCTTAGAAATGGCTCATATATTTCAAGAACCTAATACTATCAACAAAAAAAGTGACCATAATAATCTGAGTGATATTTATTATTATCTACTAACAATTGATAATAAAAATAACTAAATTTCAAATTCTTTGGGCCACTTGCACCGTAGTTGTTAACTATGGTTTACGGCCTAAACCAAGTTTTAAGTAAATCATTATCTTGCACCGTCACTCAAACCGAGTGTAAATGCCTTAACTAATGCTGTTAAATTAAATATCCCAAATTCGAGGGATTATTCAACGTTTAAGCCTAATCTTTGAATCTTAACCCTACATTTTATGTGTGTCTACGCCTACGCTGCTTACAAGTGGTATTTTTTGTATAAAAATATGGATTATTTGGAATTTGAAGAAGAAATTTTCTTGAGGATTTTTTAGATACTTTGGAAATTAACGATTTCGGCTTTCGTAGGCGTATTTATGAAAGGTCAAATTATTTTGATGACTGATGAGTTTTTTTAGAAGATTCAGATTATTACAAGGGGGGCAGCTATCACTTCTGGAAATAATAGAAGGTCAACTAGAATATCCCCATGATTTGTAAGTTTATCATAGAATCAGTATTTGTTGGTTAGTGATAAGGAAAAAAGACAAAAATAAAAGTACAGGATTACTACTTTCTTATTTTTTAGAAACCATATACCGTATCACCAATTAATCGGCTCCTAACCATCCTAAGATTTTATGCAAGTTCAGGAATTTAGACCTACACAAGAAAAGGATCCCATTTTTTGTGAGATTCTTGTTATTTTTAGTTCAAAGAGAACTATTTAGCCATTTTTCGGATCCTTAAACATTACGAGAGTTTAATTTTTATTATTAATCCCTAATTAATCGCACTGTTTATCTATACTATATAATAAAGAAATATTTTAGAAACTGTCTGGAGTTTAATTTTAGGTTACCTTTGAGATCCTGTCCAGAGAAAAAATACACAAAAAATATTTGAACAAAATAACAAGCTTTTTATTCTGTTAAATCTGCTTCTAGTTTATCCAAACCAGATAATAAAAAATTGTTAAGTAACAGTGGTCATAAAAAATAATTAATAATAAAAAATATATATTAGGTATTTAATTAACACATTTCGAAATTTTAAATGGTCTTTTTGACTGAACGCTGTTTTCCCATGTACAGGGTCATGATTTATGTCATTGCTCAGCATACAATTATAATAAATTACCGACAGAAGATTTTAGAATCCTAGGATTACTGCACAAACTAAATACTCCAACAAAAAACACTCATTTATTGGCCAAACAGGTATAATCTAGGTTAAGAATTATGCAAGTGAAGATAGTCACAGTACCAACTTATAGAAAAATTACCAGAACTGTGGCTTAACTTTAATCTAGCTTAAATAAATGACAGTGCAAGCCAAACAGTTAATCTAAGTTTTAATAAGTTAAACCTGGTTTTGTTAACAGAAGTTTTGCACCAATACGGTGCAAGTGGCCCTTATACATAATTAAAACTATATAAATAAAATTTGATGATTTTTAGAAATAATTTTATTTTAGGTAAATGATTTTAATTTTTTCAATACTTTTAAATAAAATGTAATTATGAAGAAATTATTAAGATGACATCTATAATAATTTGAGGTTGAATTTTATATAATAAAAGAAGAATATTCTAATAACTATTAACCTATATTACAAATATAACCTATTTTCTTCTTTTGTTTTCAAAAACATTTTAGCATATAAAGAAAATGTTTACATTCATGAATCTGTCAAAATGTCAAAATGATTTTTGATTGAAAAAAACTTTTTTAAAAAATTCAAATATAATTATATTCACCAATTTATAACAATCTCAATTTACTTATCCTTGATAATGGAAATAAACGTTTCCGAAAGCTTGGAAGAAAAACAGTAACAAGAGTTTTCTTTAATTAACTTGCCGTTACCCCAATATTCGTGGTTTTATACTTAATCACTCGGCAAAGACTATCTCCTATATATATATATATATATATATATATATATATATATATATATATATATATATATATCCGAGGTGTTGGTTCGCAACTGAAAGTGAAGATGGCGCCAACTGACTACTTCTCGCTTGTGTTACTACACGAGCCAAGAGAGGTTGTCGGGGGACGTAATCTTCAGTTCGGATTAGAGATTCTGAACTGGAAGGCATTACGGCACTCTTGAAGAGACCCAAGAAGGTCGAAACGCGTCAGTGTACTATGCTCTTCCGCTATCAGTTGCGAATCACCACAGATGATGTCCGTATCGGCAAAATGGCCGATCGACGTCACGGTTTTCGAAGGGGATGTAATT
The DNA here is from genome assembly GCA_963921935.1 of Galeruca laticollis. Classification (NCBI taxonomy): domain Eukaryota; kingdom Metazoa; phylum Arthropoda; class Insecta; order Coleoptera; family Chrysomelidae; genus Galeruca; species Galeruca laticollis. Next base: position 46,550,793 of record OY998180.1, on the reverse strand, counting down.
CAATATTCTGCGTGGTATTAGCCAGGAATGCTGTTGTTTTTCCCTTCGAAGAACGGTCAGGCCAATACGTCGAAATTATTGAAATTTCGACTAAAACAGGTGTAGTAGAAAATCGAAATTTACATATTATATATATATATATATATATATATATATATATATATATATATATATATAATAAAACTTCCAAGAGTGGTCTTTGTTAAAAAAAACCTCAAACTCGTGGGGATAGCAGCCAAAAAAACTTTACAGGTTAGAGATAAAATGAATCAAATAGTACATTACCTAAGCTTTCGAAGAGCATTGTCTTCATTTTCAAAGGCTATAATAAACCAGAAAGAAAAAATCGGTTAACTTAATAAAGAAAATAATTCTTGAAATCATTACGACTTACTTGTAGTGTTGATTTAAAATTAAACTCACATTTCACAAATTGCAGGAAAACCTTCATCCACTAAAGACTAAAATGTCGACTAAATATAATTTCTCTCCTACATATAGTAATGAGAGCCAGGATTTTTTTCTGTTTTTTAAAACCAAAAGACGTACAACAAGAAATGAACTGATTTTGTTGAATATATATTTCAACATGAAATCGACTGCTGTCGAAAGGTAGAGATACGGGGGCAATTGCAAGGTTCAAGTAAAAACATTTAATAAAAATCTAAATTTCTCAGCAATACTGTTGTGTTTTTTTGGTTGCTTTGGTGAAAACTTCAAAGAAAAACAATAATAGATTAATGTCCACACCTAGGATCACGTCAAGATTGAAAAATTACACCTTTAAATTTAACCATACTATTGTCTGACAGCTACCACCTGTCTTTTGTAAAATGTAAAAAATTGGGATGACGAAATAAGTCAACAGTCAGTGAACACTCAAACCTCTCACATTCGGTATTCCCAAACTGTCAACCCATTCCAGCATTACTATTATTAAATAAAAAAGCCAAACAAAACCCACCCGCAAATGCTAACGATCTCCACTTTCGTCTGATGTTAATTTCCATGAAAATCAGTATTAATAATTTAAAATTCTCATAACCATAATAATGTCAGTTAGGAAAAGTGATGTAAGATCTGTAACTTTTAACACATGGAAAGGACCTAACCTCTCACGTTAAGGCCCGACTGTTTGGAAATCATTTGCATTCGCAACTGAGCTGTGATAGCCATAATGTATACAAAAATTCTTCTGCTTTTAAATGAAATATTAAATAATGTTTGTATTGTCAACACTCGACTGACCTGTCACCTCAGCCAACCATTAGGTTTATAATGAGTGGGTCAATGAGGCCCTCCACTGCGACTCGCGAGAATGATAAAGTAAAGATTCTTGATGTAGAAAGAAACTATAACAAAAGAAAGTTTTTAGAAATGTATCATATTAATAACATCGAGGAACCAATGAATAAAAGGTCTGACATTGAGTCACTAAGTAAGATTTATACATATTTGTTGCACTTTAATAATGTCCACTCCGGTAGCGAGGAGATTGATTCCCAAATTAGTGTTTTGAGTTAATGGTTGGCTGAGGTGACAGGTCAGTCGAGTGTTGACAATACAAACATTATTTAATATTTCATTTAAAAGCAGAAGAATTTTTGTATACATTATGGCTATCACAGCTCAGTTGCGAATGCAAATGATTTCCAAACAGTCGGACCTTAACGTGAGAGGTTAGGTCCTTTCCATGTGTTAAAAGTTACAGATCTTACATCACCTTTCCTAACTGACATTATTATTGTTATGAGAATTTTAAATTATTAATATTGATTTTCATGGAAATTAACATCAGGCGAAAGTGGAGATCGTTAGTATTTGCGGGTGGGTTTTGTTTGGCTTTTTTATTTAATAATAGTAATGCTGGAATGGGTTGACAGTTTGGGAATGTGAGAGGTTTGAGTGTTCACTGACTGTTGACTTATTTCGTCATCCCAATTTTTTACATTTTACAAAAGACAGGTGGCAGCTGTCAGACAATAGTATGGTTAAATTTAAAGGCGTAATTTTTCAATCTTGAAGTGATCCTAGGTGTGGAGATTAATCTATTATTGTTTTTCTTTGAAGTTTTCACCAAAGCAACCAAAAAAACACAACAGTATTGCTGAGAAATTTAGATTTTAATTAAATGTTTTTACTTGAACCTTGCAATTGCCCCCCGTATCTCTACCTTTCGACAGCAGTCGATTTCATGTTGAAATATATATTCAACAAAATCAGTTCATTTCTTGTTGTACGTCTTTTGGTTTTAAAAAACAGAAAAAATCCCGGCTCTCATTACTATATGTAGGAGAGAAATTATATTTAGTCGACATTTTAGTCTTTAGTGGATGAAGGTTTTCCTGCAATTTGTGAAATGTGAGTTTAGTTTTAAATCAACACTACAAGTAAGTCGTAATGATTTCAAGAATTATTTTCTTTATTAAGTTAACCGATTTTTTCTTTCTGGTTTATTATAGCCTTTGAAAATGAAGACAATGCTCTTCGAAAGCTTAGGTATTGTACTATTTGATTCACTTTATCTCTAACCTGTAAAGTTTTTTTGGCTGCTATCCCCACGAATTTGAGGGTTTTTTAACAAAGACCACTCTTTGAAGTTCTATTTTTTAACTAGTCAGCCGTGACTAACTGCCAACTTTTGGTTTTTGGTTATTATATATATATATATATATATATATATATATATATATATATATATATATATATATATATATATATATATATATATATATATATATATATATATATATATATATGGTTTGTTTTATTTCTTGAACCTAATTTTATTATATTTTTCGGAAATAATTTTCTTGGGATTGTAAGGTTCAGTCAGAAATTAGAAAGTTTTGTGGGTTTTATTTCACATTTCTGTTTAACGTTTCGGACTGTCAAGTGTCCTTCATCAGAAACTTATTTACTACAAAGAGAACGTTTACAATTAACAAATTATACAATATAAACTTCTTTTTAAAAAACTTACCACAAAACAAAAGCTTGCAAGTGTATGTCAACTTATACGATAAAACAACATTTAGTATCAAACAAAGACTTTCACATATGACGGTACAATATATTATGTTAACACATCACTATTCTGCAAGGAAACCAAAATTTATCGACTGTAAGTAGAACTGATATTTGTATTGTACACATTAATTATGATTAAAAAAGAGGAGCAATACAAACTCATTTAACCTGAATGTCCATATTGGTATTCTTTTGGCATAAGGCGCTTGTTATGTTATCATCTATACTTTCAACTTAAAAACAATTTTTGAAGTTGATACCTATTTGATTAAATTAAAATAAATCTTTGATACGATTTTTGTGTCAGATTTTGGAATTGATAGAATGTTTTTTTTTGGATTTCTATCATTTCGCAGAACACTCGTTTTTTATGGCTTCGGTTCGTAGTATTTTTGTGTTGTCGTAGTCAAAGGTGTGTTTGTGAGTCGTAAGAGCTGTCTTGTATTTTGTCGTATTTGTGGCCATTTAGGTGGTTTTTTAAATATTGACTGGTTTGCCCAATATAGACACCTTCACAATCTTTACATAGAATCCCATAGATGACGTGGCTTTTTTGTCCTTGGGAACTTTTGATTTTAGTTTGCTAAAATTAGATTTTAAAAGATTATGTCCTCTGTGCGTTACTGTTATGTTGTGTTCTTTAAAAGTGCTACCAATTTTTTCTGAAAGTCCCGAAATTTATGGTAAAGAAAGATATTTTTTTGAGATATATTTTGTGAAATATTTCTAGGTTGAGTTTGGTTGTAAAAAAGATGGATATGGTTTTTAAAAATTGTGTTAATTAGTTTATCTGGACAATCGTTTAAATGAAGAGCTTCTTTAGCTTTTTTTATGGCGTTTTCCCGGTATTCGCAGTCAAAGAGTTTTACAGCCCGATCCGAGAGTCCTATCGATTTTTTCTGCGACATTGGTTGCTGAGAATTAAAATCCACGTACCTAGACGACGAAGTTTCCTTTGTATACCATTCTGTTTTGATAGTGTTGTTAATGTGGTGAAGAGTTGAGTCCAAAAATTTATATAATTATGTTGTTCCCTTTCAACAGTTAATTGTAGTTTGTTGTGAAAGCTATTAAAATTATCAAGAATAGTTTCCTTTTTGTTTATTGGTACTAGTGCAATGCAGTCGACATACCTAAAGAAAAAAGGAACTAGATACTCCAGGCCTCCAATTATGTATCTTTAAAAGTCCTCCATCACAAGCTGTGCAGTTACACTTGAAATGGATACACCCATTGTACAACCTTGTTTGTTTAAGGAACTTTTCTTCATACAAAAAATATGTAGAACTTAATGTTAGTTGCACTGCTTTCAAAAATTCCCTTAGTGGTATGTCAGTATAAAACTCAATTTTATTCCACTTTTTTATTATTGTGTTTCGGGCTCAAAAGGTATGTTTGTATATAAAGATACAACATCTAATGATAAAAGTGTGTAATTATCTGGTAATATTACATTTTTAATTTTGTTTTTAAAATCAAAAGAATCTTTTATGTAATATTTGTTTTGGTTTACGACGTTTTGTAATAAATTTTTAATAAATTTAGATAGATTTTCGAAAGGCGATTGAACACACGACAGAATGGGTCTAAGGGGAATACCTTCTTTGTGCAATTTTGGTAATCCATAAATTCTTGGTGGTTGTGAATTTAAAATTTTTAGTTTTTTTGCAGTGTCTGGTGAAATATATATGTTATTTTCTTTCCCAGTGTGGTATTAAGTAGTTTTGGTACGAGTTAGTAGGGTCATTTTTTAGTTCTTTATATTACCGTTTTGTAATAGATCGTTCATTTTTATGTCATATTCTATGTTAGACATAATCACTGTTTTATTTGACTTATCGGGATTTAGAATTTTTAAATGATTATTTGTTTTTAGGAATGATTTAGTTTTATCAGCTTTCTTCTTCTTACAGTGCCATATACGTGATCGGACGTAGGCGATCTCTCACTTCTACCTGTGTTGTGCTCTCCAGTTACCACAAATAGAAGGGACCTACAGTTTAACGACGGATCCGAACGACTATGTTGAGAGGCTGTACTAGGCAGAATACTGCCATTGCCTTCCGACAGGTGGCTCTTCGAATTTTTAATTATGATGTTAACTAGGCCCGGGTTTGATCCCGGGGCCTCTCGGTTAGCAGACAGAGCACCATTCCACTAGCCTACGGAGACCACTTTTTAGCTTATATATATATATATATATATATATATATATATATATATATATATATATATATATATAGAATATTAAAACTGCAATTTTTCTAATATTCTCAATATTTCGCCATTGTTTAACAGCTTCTTCAGGAGAAATTCTACAATAATTAGTAATGTACATTTTAAAACCCATTAAAATTAACAATAAATAAAAACTTACAGAGAGCAACAGTTGTTTTGCCGATACGGGCACTAGCATCACATTACACACATTGAAAATAGATTAATATAAAATGTTTCTATTCTGCTGTTTTTTATATATTATAGTAAAAAGTGATAAGAATTTAAAAGTTGTTAATATACAGAGTGACATGTTAAAAATAATTAAAAAGGTTACAATAAATATTGCTCAAATTGTTAGTATCAAGTTTGTAGTTTAGGTTGTTTTCATGTTTCTTGATATAATACATTTCAAGGAATAATCTAGATCTGTAGTTGTTGTTTTTTTCCAATAAAGTTATATTATCATAATCAAAATTATGACCTGTCTTTAAGTGGTGTTCTACTGTGGCACAAGTATTTTTGTGTAGTCTGCAGTCACTTTTATGTTGAGTGATTCTTTGTTTTAACCATTGGACGTTTGAACTGGTAGAAGATATTGTAGAAAATAAATGGAACATTGTTAGAGAGTTTACTACATTGTCGAGGGATAATTTTTTGGCGGTTGTGAGATTTGTCTTTGACAATAGTTATTTTAGTTTTAACAACGAATTTTATCGTCAAATATTTGGGACACCAATGGGTTCTCTTATAAGTCCAATATTAGCAACAATTGTGTTGGATTTCTTATTTGATCAGGTTATTCCAACATTACCTTTCGAAATTGCATTTTTATATAAAAATGTAGATGACATAATTTGTGCATACCGAAACTATATTAAATGGGATTAATTCTTTTAATGAGCATATTCAGTTCACCATTGAAATAGAAGACGATCGCTCGTTACCTTTTTTGGATACCAGAGTAGTCAGAGACACTGATAACAAAATAATATTAAATTGGTTCCAAAAACCTACAGACTCAGGCAGGTTTATAAATTATTTTTCAAGTCACCCCAAATCACAAATTTACAACACCGTAATAGCAATAAAAAACAGGGTAGTACATATCAGTGATAAAAAATGGTTAGCATCGAATCTCCACAAACTATTTGTGATCTTTGCTAATAATGGTGCTTAAAAAGCTGCTATACAACACCGAAATGTATGATGGAGCGATTGATCCTCCGGAACCACAACAAATTTTATATAAAAAGTTGTCATTTATACCGCAGTTGTCTAACAAAATAATAGCGATTTTCAAACAATTTAATAACATAAAAATTTCAAAATATAACCAACAAAAAAATTGTAACTTATTTACAAAGCTTAAGGACAAAACACCACTATTGTACAATACCAATGTAATTTATAAACTGCCATGCAGAGATTGTCAAGGGTGTTACATAGGCCAAACGTCCCAATGGTTAAAACAAAGAATCACTCAACATAAAAGTGACTGCAGACTACACAAAAATACTTGTGCCACAGTAGAACACCACTTAGACAGGTCATAATTTTGATTGATAATATAACTTTATTGGAAAAAAACAACAACTACAGATCTAGATTATTCCTTGAAATGTATTATACCAAGAAACATGAAAACAACCTAAACTACAAACTTGATACTAACAATTTGAGCAATATTTATTGTAATCTTTTTAATAATTTTTAACATGTCACCCTGTATATTAACAACTTTTAAATTCTTATCACTTTTTACTATAATATATAAAAAACAGCAGAATAGAAACATTTTATATTAATCTATTTTTAATGTGTGTAATGTGATGCTAGTGCCCGTATCGGCAAAACAACTGTTGCTCTCTGTAAGTTTTTATTTATTGTTAATTTTAATGGGTTTTAAAATGTACATTACTAATTATTGTAGAATTTCTCCTGGAGAAGCTGTTAAACAATGGCGAAATATTGAGAATATTAAAAAAATTGCAGTTTTAATTGCCTACAGACCGCTATACCCGAAACTTATGAAATATTCTATAATTGTAACGGTCGATAACTTAATAAATTTATATATATATATATATATATATATATATATATATATATATGTAATTTGAAAGGAAGTCTTTGCCAACTTAATAACCAAGGTAACTTTTTTGTGGGGATGTGGCAATAAAATACCAAAGTGTACTCTTTTTAATATATATTCCAAGCATTCGAATATTATATATTCATTATCAAGGAAATAATTGATCGTGAATAGTGGTAAAATTATAGAATTTGTAATAAATTATTGTAAACAGTTTCCAAATAACAGCTCTAAACACATTATGTAATGTCATTATATACTTTGGTATTTCATTATATATATATATATATATATATATATATATATATATATATATATATATAACAACAAAGATGTAGGAATATCGCGTGTTATGTAAACAACAACAAAGAGATTCATGGGTAATTCACGAAAAAAGAAAAAATGGCTACTGAAACAGAGTGATAACCGCGGACATGCATGTTTCTGGCTCGTTTGCCGTACGGTATAACCAACTAAGGGTGGAAACTTGGGAACAAATCTTTGTTCCCAAGATCCCGGGATCTTCCAATTGAAGGCACAAATGAGCGTTTGGCTTCCCTACTGAAATCCGTTGTTTTGTGTTTTCCCATGTTTCGATTAACATCTTTGCTCCCAAATTTCACATCCTTATTTGGTTATACCGTGCTGAAGAGACAAATGAGCCAGAAACATGTATGTCCGCGGTTACCACTCTGTTTCAGTAGCCCTTTATTTTGCGTGAATTACCCATGAATCGTTGTTATATATATATATATATATATATATATATATATATATATATATATAATAAGCAACGAATAGATTAGTGGGTATTGCACGCAAATGCATTAATCTGGGTCGCAAGTTTCAGACGGGAGTGTTATATGCACCTCCGTGTCTATGTTGGTTGTTGTCTCGAATATTCGAGATCTTATAATATCACTGACACAAATGTTGTGTTTGACTATTCTGCTGAATTCTGTTATATTTTCTCATGTTTCATTCAACACCTTTGCTCTCATGTTTCACATCTTTTCTTGGTTGTACCGTACCGATGACGGCTAATGAGCTAGAAACATGCATGTCTGCGGTTACCACTCTTTTCAGTAGCCCCTTCTTCTATTTGCGTGCAATACCCACTAATCTATTCGTTGCTTATTGTTCATATGTCACGCACTATTCGTACATCTTGTTATTATATATATATATATATATATATATATATATATATATATATATATATATATATATATATATATGAAAAATAAATTAGCCTGACCGTTCTTCGAAGAGAAAAACAACCACATTCCTGGCTAATACCTCGCAGAATATTGTATTACTTCCCCTACAAAAGTTGTAGATAATTTAATTTGCAATAAAAAATGTTTCTTATGAGACCAATAGTTTACGAGATAAACCGTAAAAACCATTTCAACCACTTTTTCCAAGATTGCGGCCGTGGGACAAGGGTGGCGACCACACAAACTTGGTTTTAACCTTACACTGACCCCCTACACATCTAAAAAATAAAATTGCGTCCTCAAAAACGCAAGGTAATGCCTTAAAAATGTAACATTTCAATGGACTAATAAGCTGCGCGCCAATGCAATGCTAGTTTCAACGTTGCCAAAATCTGGTGATCTTTCACCAGACCTGGCAATATTGAACATAGGCTAGTTTGGTAGTTAGCAGCGATTAGAGAGGCGCCAATGGCCTCTGCCCCTCTCCTCACTCTTGTCATTCGTTTGTTTACTACAAGCAGTACAAGCACAGACTTGACAGACTGCGCGCGAGTTGCGTCAATTCAACTGTTTTATAGTTTTCGTATAGTTTTTGTTTAGTTTTCTTATTAATGAGAGTTGTTGACCAGTTCCTATGTTTATATTTTAGTATAATTTGTTAAAGTTTTTACAATAATAAAGAGTATTAGTGTTATCAAGTTAAAATGAATAAAAACATTCACACAAGCAGTGGAGTCTTTAAACGTAAGTTGAAAAAAATTAAAGAGAAAAATCATTTGGAAACGATAAATAAAAACCAAAAACTTGATAACTTCTTTAAAACTACACAAGTTTCTGGTAACAACCAGGTCTACGCTAGGGCTAGTGTTAGTTCTATTTCTGATGAAATAAAAGACGACTATGCTGCTCCAAGCACTTTTACTGTTTCAACAGAAGTAGTTCCAGACAATGAAGTTTTAACTGAGAGTGATTCAGTGTCTGCCAATGGATCTTGTGAAAATGAATGCAACTTATTAGATCCGAGTATATGGAGTCCTTTGACATCAGTCTTGACCGACTATATTATAAAGAACCTTCCTAAACATTGTTCCAGTATTAAGGACTGCAATTTTTCCAAATCCAAACGTGAATATGTCGACACGGTGAGAACAGCAAAAGAACACATGATTTTTACACGTTTACAAAATGAGGAGTTGAAAAAGCGAGAATGGCTCATGTATTCAAACACTGCTGGATGCGTTTACTGCGTTCCTTGCAAGCTATTTCAGCCTTCGGGAAATGAGAACTCTTTTTGCGGGGACTTTAATGATTGGAAAAACAGTAGCCGGCTTTCCGAGCATGAAAAGAGTGCAGATCACAGGCTCAATACAAAAACATTTGTAATACGTGCCAATGTTTTAGGAAAAATAGACTCCGCCTTACATGAAAACTATTTGAAGGAAGTTGACTATTGGCATCGAGTTCTTAAACGCGTTGTCCATGTAATTAAATTCACTGGCACGCGTGGGTTCGCTTTCCGTGGCTCTGGCGGTTCAAAAGAAATATTTGGTACTCCAGGAAACGGCAATTTTATGGGAGCCTCAGAGCTTTTGGCTGAATATGACGATTTTCTGAAAACTCATTCAAACTCGAGGAAACCCTGGTTCTGGTAAAGTGAGCTATTTATCAAAAACCATTTGTGATGAATTTGTTGAGCTAATGTATAAGAAGGTTGTGTCTGTAATAGTGGAAGAACTCAAAGCAAGTAAATATTACGCTTTGAGTGTTGATTCAACTCCTGATATTACTCATTCGGACCAGTTGACTCTGATTGTTCGTTATGTTTTGAGTGATGGTAGTCCAGTGGAGCGAATTATATCTTTCATCAAATTAAAAGCCCACTCTGGAGCACACATGGAAGAAATTATTTTGAACAGTCTTTCAGAGTTAAATATTGCAGTAGGTGACATGAGAGGACAGTCGTATGACAATGCGGCTAATATGTCAGGCAAGTACAAAAGCCTGCAAGCGGTCGTGAAAAAACACAACAGCTTGGCTGAATACATTCCTTGTCCTGCCCACTCATTGAACTTAGTGGGTACTAATGCAGCAGACTGCTGTTTGCGAGCTACAAAACTTTTCATATTTATGCAAAAAATATATGTATTTTTGAGCGTATCCACGTCAAGATGGGCAGAGGTTGTAGGTTTGGTAAAAGACAGTGAAACAATAAAAAAACTACTTCCAAAAAGACTTGATACGACTAGATGGGCTGCTAAATAGCACGCAGTAAGAGGTCTTTTACTCAATATGGAGATGGAGATACCATGATGCTTTGAGAAAAATAGCCGATGACCCAGATGAAACAAACGTACTCTGCAAAGAGTTTTAGAAGTTAGAAATACAAACAAAAGCAGTGAAACACTACAAAAAATAACTACTGACCTAAATGTCACTTGTCATGTGCACCAATCTTTGAACAAATATGTAGGAGAACTGAGAGATAGTTATGATGTTTATGAGAGAAAAGGTGTGGAGTTGTTAAGAACAGAAACTTATACTATTGATCTGGAAACAAATGGACGGCCAAAAAGAAAACCCGTGGCTGATGAAGTTAGAGAAGGGCGTGATACCGAAGATGTGTTTAGAGGGAAAGAGGAAATGAAGATTAATACTTTCTTGGTTGTAATTGATAGGCTTTCAACATAATTAAATAAAAGATCAGATGTGTACTATACCTTAAATAAGAGATTCCAGAGTTTGAACAATTTAAGTGTAATGGCAAACGAAGAAATGAGAGGAAAAACAAGTAAAATTAGCAAACATTTACCAATCAGACATTAGGAGTGATTTTGCTGAAGAATTGTACACTTTAAGGACTTTGTTGAAGGACTTGGGTTCTTAGAAGAAGATAAAAGTAAAGGAGAAAAAGAAATGGCAAAGGACGGAAATTTACCTTTGGAGTTCCTACAACTTATTCGTGACAAAGAATCGGCTCGTTTCATGAATTTCAATGAAAATGCCACAAGATATATTGGGTCTGAACTAAGTATTTGCAACTAATAACGCCACTCTACGATTTCAAATAAAATTGGAAGAAAATATTGAAATTTGAATTCTTGTGGTAGACTGTGGTAGGCTAGAGCCAATGGCAAACAATGAAATTTTGCGCTGTTGTCACGAGGAAAATTTTTATAAGTAGACTAGTATCTTTTTTCTTTAACACCCGTTAAAGAGAAACGCAAAGTACTGTCAAAACGTACTCTTTCAAATATTGTTCTCCTAAGCGGGCGCCTCTTATTAAAAAAGGTAACTCTCGCGTAGTCAAATAAATTTGGAAAAATATATTTTAAACCGCAGTGATGATGCTTTTAAAATAGAAAATATAATGTAAAATCTATGTTTAATGAAAATTAAATGTTCTCCATGTAGGTTGAGTTGTTTGGAAAACTTGTGATGTAACACACAGAAATTGCGTTACCACAGAATTCCGATCTCGATTTAGTATCGGATAGCTTATTCTTCTTCTGTTTAGGGGAGTTCGAGTGACTGAGACACCTTGTCCACATCCACTTGAGGAAGATTTGTCGAATTAGCTTCGGTGAAACCTGGATCCATTTTAAAGATGTCTTTTAAAAGGCAATCAAACAGAATCACACTTTCTACTATAAAATAATATAACTCAAACAACTAAAAAGTCGGCGAGGATGATATCTGTTTAAGGTTGGTTGTGGATATTGATGTCAATTGTCAAATTCTTCTAGTCGACTTTCACTTTGTATTCATCAACTTTGATAGTCAAGTAAAATTTGTCAACAGAACGTACTTTCAATTTGACAACAAGAGCGACTTACAGTGGTTTATTTAAATCTAATTTTCGAAGATATTTATAACTTTTTGAGATAAATATCGTTATCATAGGAAAATATATGTTATTCTTAATCCTTCTGATACGATTTCACTTGTTAATTCATGCCCTTGAAACTAGCCCATTAACTACACTCTTCCCAAACTTGGACACGACCCTGCGAATTTTACTGTGTATTATGACTTCAAACGTGTCTGGAGAAAAATCTTTTAGCATTTTAAAAAGGATAAAAAATTATTTACGAAATGCTAGTTCTGACGGAAGATTGTCTAGTTTAGCAAGTTTTGTAGCTAATGCTGAACTTTGTAATAACTGATTAGAGTTTGCAGCTCAAAAAGCAAGAAAAGTTTAGAGTTTAGGTATAAAATTATATGATATATTTGTATTTGACTGAACATAATACAATATAGGGATCGAGATCGAACTATAGAGGCAGCACTTCTGTCGAAAGTAGAGCGCCCTGGTGTTAAATAAGAAAAACATTGTGATGTAAACAGTATAATAAACAACTTACAAAATGCAAAAAATGAATAGATCTTTTTATTTTCTTTGCCAGGAAAAATTGTTGTTATGGAAGATGGGTGTAGGGGATTATGTGATTTTTGACAAAATGAGCACCGCAAATTCTAGTATTTTTATTTGGTTCCCAATCCTCCCGATGTTTTCTGAAATGTAATTAAAAAACTTGAAGTGATTCGTTTTGTCCAAATGTTTACTTTCTTCCCCTTAATAGTATTTAATTATTTGAACTTACTATATAATATTAAAGTCAGCAAGCACATAACTAGTTTTTATTTTATATAATCAATGAAATCGTACAGAAAACAACATTTTATTCTCTCGATAATAATCTTTTATTTATGTAAAAAAACGTTTAGAAATTTTCTAATAGCTGCCAATTGTAGTTTCATACTGATTATACACAAAATAATAGTTAATAAAATGTTTTCATTACAACATTTTAATTACATATGGGTTTTTACTGCATTTATCCATTTTTGACGTTTTAAGGTTATCCACGCAGTGTTCAATGGACTTTCGGGGAAACTATAAAATTTCAACTGCGTAATATTTTTATACAACAAATTTGGACAGCCATGAATACAGAAAGATACTTTTGATGACGACATCACAAACATTTAATATCAGTTTTAAAAAATGAACATTTAAAAACGCTGATTATACAAAACTACTAATAGTGTTTACATCACATTGTTTGTGTTTTTTCACGGCAGATGGCATAAATGTCATCTTTCTCGGTCCCTATACTGTAGTTCATTTTGTCATTGTGCGTTAATACTTTACAAATCTACATTCTAAATTGAAAAGAATGACTTTTTCATTTCTAAGAATAAGAGTTGTTGACTTTTCACCCGCATAGAGTGAAAAAGCCGCTCTTTCCGTTTTTTTCACTTTACATATCAAAATAATCTAAATATTAATCTTAAAGTAGTTAACTTCTGAACTGGATAGGCTACAAACTTGTGATTTTAAAACATCCAAGCGTACATGGATTAATTATTTCAAAGAAAGTCAACCGCAAATGAATTTTTCTGTTGGTTCTTGAAGTTTAATTTGTTTTAAAATAGCCCTTAAAAAAACCTTAAAACTTGCCATTTTCGGTTAAATTTTATAAAATACATCCCGGTTGTAGGGGCCGCTCGAACAGCCCTGCCCAGGGCCTACAATGTCTTAAATCCGCCACTGGTTTCACCTTACTATCCTGTGTCCTGAAATAAAATAAAAACAGAATTCTTGTGTCAATGCTGCACAATGACAATTCTCTCGACCCAGCCACTGGTGACAAAATGAAACCGGAAATTTTAACTTTCTATAATGACACAAAAAGCGGCGTAGGTATTGTGGACAAGATGTGTGGTACATATAATGTAGCACACAATTCTAAGCGTTTGCCAATGATAATTTTATTTTCAACGTTAAATATTGCTGGCACAAATGCATGATTTATCTATATTAAAATACACCAACCACTCGACGGTTTTTACACACCATTGCGAATGAGCTTACACATGAACAATTGCAAGTGTTCTTAAAAGAGGAATACATTTAGATCTGCAAAAAGACTTAGAAATATTCAAGCCACCAACGAAATTCAGAAGATGGATCTTCGGTCAAAAGAAAGTGGCAAAGCACCAGTTATACAAATAAAAAACTCAGTAAATATATTTGCCATAGTTGCAAACAATTTTTATGCCTTCAACATGGAAAAATGGTATGTGAAAAGTGTGCGTAAATTTAGAAAATTAAATGATTTACTCGGTCAATGATTAAAACTTTAGATTAATAACAAAATGTAATATTTAAACTTATGATGTAAATTCTTACTTTTTTAGTTGAAAGTGTTATGAATAAAGTATTCCACAATTCTGTGTCTGTTATTATTACACATTATGAGAAAGATATGCTATTATCCCTCAGATACATTGCGATCTCTAATGTGTAGCACTTGATGGCGACTGTTGGAGTGTTAATAATGTGTATCAATCTAAACGATGGGAACATGTTCATGAAACAGTTTTATAATAATGATAGATGCATTTCAAGATAACATTCGTTTGATTGACTATAAAATAGTTATTTGAAAGCCTCACATATAAATAACTAATTCTAATATTATTTTAATGTACCTAACTGAACCTGAATTACTAATACATAATATACATTTAAGTACGTTAATTTGAACAAAATAGATACTTTATTAAAACTCTAATTGCAGTATGTTAACCAAAGGCAATAATAAATTGTATGGTACAATTAACAATCATTTCGAGTTACCTACTTATTGCTTTTGAATAGGAAAAATCATGAATACACATTAACATACAGAACTGTTTCCATGTGATTTAAAGTTAAATATAATAAAATATAACTAAAGACGTTCGTGAGGTGCCCCCACTCTTATTAAAATATAAAAACATGTACAAGCATTTTCTCAAAAATAAAAATACGTTCAATTTGAGAGTACTATTAACAGATATATTGAAAATGGCCAAAAAAATTCAAGGTATATTTTGCAAATAATATGAAATGTTTTAATTGGTCACAAAAACATGTGATCTAATCATTTAACTATAATGTAAGTTTCAAAATAAATCCGATAGAGTTGCAATGGTGGAGGACGCTTCGGCGCCATCTCCGTTCAAACAAATCTAATTTAATATTGCAAGTTATTTTTTAGAAGCTTTGATATTCCAAATACAATATGACTCAAATTTCAAATACTGAATATAAAGTATTAACATTCAATCGTTTCCCTCCACACATATACAAAAAAATTAACTATATATACGATTGTTGAAACAAGGATGATACAATTTATTTATAATGTTTAAAACATTCTGAAACTTCCAATCAGATAAGAGTCACCCTACTATACCAGGTAAAATTTTCCTCATTGCCTAAATCCCGTCTTGTCATTTTAAACTTACATTATTATTATCTATTATAATGTATTAATATTTTACTTAAAATACGCGATTCATTTTTGAAACAATGATAAGTTTTCATTTTATTTTCAAGTCACGTTATGTAAAATAATATCCAATATGTCCTGGTGAGAGGATAGAACATAAGTGTAAACAAATCAGCTGCATACTCTGGATACAGGATTGGTTAAAGCACGTTTCCCTTGATAATATTGTAATTTGTGATCCATCAAGTCAAAGTATTTCAGAAGTTGAACTCAGAAATGCAGCAGAACTGTATGCTTTGTTTTTAAATAGCTTATGTTACTGCTATTAATGAAACTAACCGTTTCTAAATATTTCCACAATATATTGAAAACATGATGAGAATTCTAAAAAATTGACAATTGTTTCGATATTACGAAATATCATCGTCAGAATGACAGCAGTTACATTTCATGTAATGCCTATCTGATGTTTAATAATTATTGTTGGGTAGACCAAGAAGTGACCTATCTTCTGATTGACTTAATATGTATCAATAGGAAAAGATGTTGATATCATATTACAAATATTAAAGCTTAGATATTATTCGCCCTATGGGGATATCCTGGATATATTTTCCATTTAAGAGTAGTATAACTGTGCAATAATATAGGAAACCATGAAAGCTATTATCTGCTGATCTTTTCAATTATTACTTAAGAAGAGAGTTTAATAGTGTAGAACTCTCTAGATTTATCTGTTCATTGACGACTTCATATTGTGGGTCTCTTAAGTGTCTTCCAATTTCTAGTTCTTCAAGAAAATCTAGTTCTTGTTTCTTATCACAAATATGTAGTACTTCTAGTTCTGTGTTAGGTGTTAATGAATGTTTGGTGTCAAGTAGATGTTTTGTGTAATAGTATTTCTGGTTGTTTTAGTCTGTATGCTCGTAAGTGTTCATTGTGTCTAATTTCAAAATTTCTAAGTATTTGACCTATACAGACAGCATTACATTTTGGACCTTTATGTTTATATATACCAGACTTTTTTAATGGGATATTTTTGTTTTTACATTTAACAATTTTGCACTGTGATGATATAGTATTAAAAATTTATATTTTATTTTAATGATAGATTTTATATTTCAATAAAATGTTGTATTTGTGAGGTAAGCGACCTGAGTACCATGTGGCTCATGTTTATAATAGGAAATATTATTTGTATATAATTTTGTCATGTGTATGTATGAATAGGTCTCTGCTGAATATCGTATTTTTGCAGTAAGTTGCAGTGTAAGCACCATGTGCCGAAATGCAATTAGAATATACATCTTGCGACGTATTCTAAAAATCGAATCGATATTTTAATTATTAATAAAGTTAAGTTGTTAGAGTTAACTGGCTTTTAATTATATTCCCTCAATGGCCTAACCTCGGAAGAACCTATAATATGTAATCAATTACAGCACTTATATTACTTTCTGTTTTAAAAGATATGTTGTATTTGTTGATAAAGATACTATCTTTGAAATATTATCAGAAATATTGCCAGACTATGAGATGGTTTTATAATTTTGTATTTCTTTAGTTAGTTTAGGAAATATTAGTTATAATGGCACTTTTCCTCTTTTTGCAAGTGATAACCTTTGGATGTGGCTATTTGATTAATTGTATTAATTTCTCTATCAAAATTATATTTGTTCATAGGAACTGAAAATGCTTTATGTATCATTGAATTATATGCTAATTTATGTGACATGGGATGATTAAAAAAGTCTGCCCAATTTATAAAATTTCGTAAACGGGCCGAGTTAATTTTTTTACAGGTATTGATGATGTGTAAATGCAATTTAAAAGATTTTTCAAAATTCTTGAAATTACCGAAGATATATAAATATATTTGATGACGGGCCATTGGACCCAACGCGGTAGTGGTACCACTGAAATGCCATTACTGGACCGTTGGTCCCGTCGAGACTCAAGTTAGTTAGCATAAAATTGTGCACGTGGTCAGTTCGTTTGTAATTGGATATCATAGATAAGCTGTAAAAGTTGGTGAAAATGCAGAATAATCTTAAATCGTAAGTTGTTCATATAATAATAGTAGTACAGTTATAAAATAAACAATATTTTATAAGTTTACAACCCTTATAATAATAACAAGAATTGAATTATTGAATTGCGGAGACGATGGATATGTCGGGCGAAGAACACGATTTGTCATTTGGAGACCAATTATATAGTCATCAGCAGAAAATTTTCTATCCGAGTCTGATAATTCTGATAGAAAATTAAGTGCCAACTAGTGATGCTGCAATTGATACTGCGAAAGCAGCTGTTCGGAAAACTAAAAAAAAAGTTGTATTACCTGTAGGTAATCAACCAAAACTAATACAATTTGAAGGTAGTGCAGGTGTTGATCCAGATGTAGTTGGGTTACTAGCAGACTGTAGGCCTATTGATGTTTATAATAGTGTTGTTAATGATCGCATTTGGACCATGATTGTTGACCAGACAAATCTCTATGCCACTCAGCAACTTATAGATAGTGATACCACTCCACGCCTACACGATTGGAATCAGGTGAAGCTGAAATTAAGACATTTTGTGGACTGGTCCTATGGGGATTGGTAAAATTGCCGTATATTAGGGACTACTGGAGCCGACAATCTATATACGACGTTAGATTTGGTAAATCGAACATGTCTCGAAATCGATTTGAGCTCATTTTGACAATGATTCATTTCTCCAACAACGAAGAATGTCCCGAAAGAGACAGATTATATAAAATACAACCTTTGGTCGATATGCTCATACACAACTTTCAAACCCTGTACACTCCTGATGAACTATGTTGCGTGGATGAAACAATGGTACCCTTTAGAGGACGACTTGTAGAATAAACAAAAACGACATAAATACAGAATACAGTTGTTGAAAATATGTACTGGTATGGGCTATACCTACAATATAAAAGTGTATGCTGGTTATTGATAACTGGTATACCAGCCTAAACTTAACCAATAGACTATTAGATGTCAATACACGTCTAATAGGAACAATAAATCGTAAAAGAAGGAGACTGCCTAAGGACGTGGTAGCAAAGAACATAAATATGAAGAAAGGAGATATAATAGCTTTAGAAAATGAACGTGGAATAACAGTTTTAAATTGGAAAGACCAAAGAAACATGTTAATGATGTCTACGAGACATTCAACACAGCAGTGAGATATAGAGGAACAACTAAGCTAAAACCAAAAAGGATTTTAGATTATAAAACAGGAAAAGGAGCTTGATCAAATAGGTGCCTACAACAATCCTTTGCGTAAATCATTAAAGTGGTACAGAAAACTAGCTTTTGAATTACTACTAACCACTGCAGTAGTAAATGCACATATTATATACAAATAAATCCATAATGAAGATATGTCCATAACTGATCTAAAAAAATATCTTGTAGAGCAATTGACTTGTAATCTCGAAGTTGTTCCATTAACTACACCAAATTTAAAACATCATTTACAAAAAAAACCGGATCAAGTCATATAATAAGGCGTTTTTGTTGCAACTGTTATAAGATAATATCCCAAAGAGATGGAAGAAACGCAGCTCAGGATAAAACAAAAAAATTACAACGTTCTGTGCCGGGTGTGTAGGAGAACCACCAATGTGCTTAGTCTGTTTCAATTCGTTACATTAAAATATACTTTGTTTCAGTTTTATTTGTACCGATTTGTATTTACAAAATATAAAAATATACACTTATTATTCGATCATACATTTTTTATGACCCTTGGACCACATAAGTTTCGCGGCCCACTCAAATATTATTATTCCCCTGGACCCTGATGGTCCGCTCATACCGTTAAACACATTGTAACTGTGGTTCAACGGTCCACACAGTGATTTAGAATGAGGTGTGTTATGACGGTCCCCACGGACCAACAAGGTCCAATTTCAAAAGTCATTGACGATCCGTAGGCACCGTCATGGCGCTTAACGAGTTAAATGTCCAGAATGTAATGCTGTCTATATAGGTCAAATACTTAGAAATTTTGAAATTAGACACAATGAACAGATTAAAACATCCAGAGAAATCCGATTACGCCAAACATCTACTTCACATCAAACACTCATTAACACATAACACAGACCTAGAAGTATTACATATTTGTGATAAGAAACAAGAACCTATTCCGATAGATGATTGTTGAGTGTACACATATTTTATTTTGTCCTCGTAATTTATGAATTTTTAATGGTAAAAAGTCGCCAATTGTGTTGTGAGCTATATCATTTTAAAGGTAATTAACTGAACTTTCTATATATGGAGGTGAATCTACAATCTTTTTGTATTAAAAAAAGATATTTGGTCTTTTATTGCATTTATCAAAGATTAAAATTATCGTCAAATGAACAAAAACCTCGTCTAATTTATAAGCAATTAACTATTTGGAATCTAATTTTGTCGTATGCAGTAAATTTATAAACAGTAAACTCCATCAATCAACAATGTCGACCAGAATTAAGTGCACTCACTGTAAATTGAATAACATAAAAGAACATGTAAATTGTGATTGTTGCAAAATGTCGAGTTGTAGAAAATGCAGTAATCTTACAGAAACTGAATGGAGATATATAACTTTAAAGAAAAGAATGTTATCATATCTGTGTAAGAATTGCAAAAATGCTATCTTTATCATCCCGGAATTGATTAATCAAATAAACGAATTGCAAAATGAAGTCGTGCTATTAAAACAAACAATTCAAACAAATAAAATAAATAATTTTGACAATGAAACCATTTACTCTGAAATTCAAGACAGAAATATAAGATCTAAGAATATTATAATGTACAACGTTAATGAGTCAAAGTCTAGATATTTTCAAGGCCACATTGATGAAGATAAAAGAGCTTGTCTAGAAATTTTTGACACACTGCAAATACCTCCCTGTGACTTTAACGTTATACGTTTAGATAAACCGACCACTAAGCCTAGACTACTAACATGCTTAAAAAAGAAAAAGAAATTGATAACTAACAATTCTAGTGTTTGTATTAATGTTGATCTAACTCCAATGCAAAGGAAGCATATTAAGGAACTTTACAGTGATCTTGAAAAACGAAAGAAAAATGGCAAATCTGATATTGTCATCCGTTACCACTTTGGCGTGCCCCGAATTATGAAAAAATCATGTGACAACTCGAAGAAACTGAATAAAGAATTATTGGTATATTCTCAGAATGTTGGCGGAATGAAATAAAAAATTCATGAACTAAAAACCAGTGCTAGTGTGTATGTATATGACGTTATTATCTTGATTGAGACTTGGCTGGATAAAAGTGTACCTAATAGTCTATAGATGTGATCGCTCTAGTAAAACTGGTAAACTTATAAAAAAAAGTCATGGTGGTGGAGTATTCATTGCTGTAAGAAAGTGTTTTAACACCAGTGAACTTACATTTAATCATGAATGAGTTGAGCATCTATTTGTGTCGTTAAAATATGGTCAGAATAAGTTTATTTTGGGTGCTGTGTGCATCCCGCCAAAATCCAGAATGGAGTTATACACTGAGCATGAAAATGATGTATTTGAATTTTTTTTAATCATCCAGATTTTGAATTTATCTTATTTGGTGATTATACCATTCTGGACGCTATTTGGGCACCATTTAATAATGAGAATGCTCGAAATATCACTTGTCCTTTAACCTCACCAGGGAATTTTATAAATAGCTATTTTAATGCCATTGGAGATGGTCAAGTTAATAATATTCCTATCAATTATAACATAACGTATTTTTAGACTTGCTTTTTACTCATAATACTAAAATCAGAATACTTGAAGCAAATAATGTAATGCTGAATGTGAATTATCATCATAAACCATATTATTTTTCCATTTTTGTAAATTCTACTAATAATCTGAACCTTGATACTGTCTACTATAATTTTAAAAAAGCAAACATCATCAGCTCCAACAACTTTTTTTCATCAATGGACTAGTCTGAATTGTACAACATTGAGGATATTAATTCTACTATTGAACTTTTTTATGATATTGTCTACGATCGCATTTTTGTTCCCTTACAGAGATTTAGAACCTCAAACTTTCCAGTATGGTTTTCGTCTGAGCTTAAGTCTTGTAACGAAAAAGAAAACTGCGCATAAACAGAACAAGGTATCTCATAATATAAACGACTATCTGAAATTCTGTGAATGACGGGTATCGTGTAAAGTATTCAGTGGTCGATGTTATGCTAATTATTGCAGGAGTGCGGAGATTGATATACACAACAACTTTGGTTCGTTTTGGAAATACTTTAACAATATCCGCAAATTAAATAGCTATCCAAATACGATGTACTTGGATGATAAGAATAATTCCGATGGGTCAAAAATAGTGATCTGTTTGCAAATTTTTTTTCAACCGTTTATTCAAATGATCAATGTGATCTAGATGCCCTGTCCTAAACTTAATTGCAATGAAACAATTGACCTACAAAATATAACAATTACGTTAACTGAAGTATATGAAGGTATTCAAAAATTGAAGGACAAAACTTCGAGTGGTCCAGATGGTGTACCCAATGTATTGTTGAAGGGATGTGTGTGTGCTTTATCAAACCCTATTCATTATTTATTTCATTTGTCTTTAAATAAAGCATTTGACAGAGTTAACCATCAACTACTAATAAATAAGCTAAAAGTCTTGGGTTTTGGAGAAAATATTATCTGTTGGGTGTACAGTTTTCTTACTGGGCGACATCAGAGAGTCAGAATTAATAATTATATTTCAGGCGATATCGAAATTTCATCTGGTGTACCTCAAGGATTTCATTGTGCTGCTTCAATATTCAGTCTTTTTGTAAATGATCTAAAACAAATAATTAAGGATGTGGATTTTTTTATTTTTTGCTGAAAATCTGAAATTATTTCATAAAGTGAATGACGCTTCTAACAGAAACGTGTTACCAAGAAATATTGATGCCCTCTTCAACTGGACAAACAAAAATTTGTTGGAACTTAATATTGATAATTGCTATGTTATATCTTTTTCTAGGGGAAGGATGTTGGCTGAATACGCATACAGCATCAATAATACGCTGTTGAAAAGGATAACCGAAATAAAAGATGTGTCCAGGTCAAATTTTCGAGGTTCATCGCATTTAAGATGAGCACATATAGACAGTTTAATTGTGAAGATACTTTATCGACTCTTAATATGCAGATTAAATGTAAGGCGTCAAATAACAAATTGTACTATTATATATGTTATTACATAATGCCGTCGACTGCCCAAAATTACTTGCCTTGATTTATTTTAACAGTAATGTATACTATAATAGAAATAGAGAACTTTTTTATGCTTCTTTCCATAATACAAATTACGCTTACAAAAGTCCTATACCTAGAACGCTCCGCCTCTTAAATAAAACCAGCTCAGAAATAGATCTCTTTGCTACATCACTAAATGTTTTTAAGAAACAAATAATCAGTAGTATGCTTAATGTTGCGTAAACTAGCTTTAGTCTGTTTGCTACTTTACTTTTTTTACATACTTCACAGTCATACTGTACATATTGTCTATTTTTATGTTTTTTATTGACAACAATCATTGTGTTTGGTATTGTACTTTTTTATATTGTTAATAAATACATAACACAGAACTATTAGTATTACATATTTGTGATAAGAAACAAGAACTAGATTTCCTTGAAGAATTAGAACACTTTTAAGAGAACCACAATATGAAGTCGTCAATGAACAGATAAATCTAGAGAGTTTTCCACTATAGTCGAAATTCTGTACAGTGACTCACCACCTCCTAGCAAGAAATGTATTATAAGCGGTGTTGCCAGATATATTCTAGCGATAGGTAATTGATTACACAAATAACAATAAAATCCATATATTTTAGTTTTTTTCTTATACTTGTAACAAACATCTATGGAAATATCAATTCAATAATTGATGCACAGCTCGTCTATTTGAATATTTTATTAAAAATATATTATTTGCGAGAATTTTGGCGTACGTGACAACGTCGAAGACTTATTACTTGTGAAAAAAGACAGCTTGATGCAGCGATGTGTACAAAACAGAGAAGATAGAATAGGACACCTGCGTAATTTATTCAGTGTCTAGTATTCATAGACGTAACATTGTGATCGTTTTGGTATTTTATCAATTTGTGCTATTTGTGTTTTTATTTGATTAGTTACAACTTTTTGTTTTTTGTACGTTGTAAATTAGGGTTACTTTTTATTTTTTGTTAACAATAATGGTCGAATGTAGTGGTGTTAGCGACAAGAAACGGCGTCGTCCAAATTTATTAAGAGAAGAGAAAATTATTATTTTAAATGTTTATGAAGGGTTACGTACCAGGGATAAACAATTAGGACTTAGCGATGCTATGGCTCTGTGCAGTTATTTAACAAAAGTTTCAGAGTATCATATATAAAATTTTGAGAAATATACAAGAAGGGACGTTGACAAGAGAAGGAAATCAAAATTGTAAGCAGGAAACTAGAGGAAGAAAGAAAATTGTTTTAGACGACCAAACATGTAACACTTTATGTAGACTGATTCATTCTTTTATTTTAAAAATTAAATCGTCACATTAACAAAAATTAGTAAAGCTATAGAAGCAGATGCAACGTTACCAAACATCAGCAATAAAGTTTTGAGGAGGACTTTAAGACTAATGAACTTTCGTTACCTGAAAAGAAGCAGAAAAAGTGCTTTAGTCGAAAGAAATGAAATTGTTCAATGGCGGAGGAACTATTTAAAGCAGATACGACAGTTTCGTAACGAAAGAAGACAAATTTATTGTCTTGACGAAACTTGGGTTAACGAAGGTTACACTGTATCAAAGGTATGGCAGGACTTGAATATCCAAAGCAGTCGACAAGCCTTTATGGAGGGTTGGTCTACCGGTTTGAAAGCTCCTTCTAGAAAAGAGCGCAGACTCATTATTGCACATATCGGCAGCGAAGAAGGATTTGTGAAAGGAGGCTTATTGACTTTCGAGTCAAAAAAATCTGGTGATTACCATGAAGAGATGGATGGTAACAGATTTGAAGCATGGTTTAAGTCAATATTAACAAAAGTGGCTCCCGGTTCGGTAATAGTTATGGATAATGCTTCATACCACAATCGCCGTCTGGAGCACATACGTCAGATAGCCGCAAGAGTGTTGTAATGGATTGGCTGGCAGGTAAATATATTCCGCACGAAGAAACAATGCTAAAAACTGAATTATTATCCCTGGTGCGACAACATAGAGCCAATTATATAAAATATTTACTTGATGAAATGGCAAAAGAATTTAACATTTCAGTTCTTAGACTTCCGCCCTATCACTGCGAATTAAACCCGATAGAGCTTATTTGGGCCGAAGTGAAAAACTATGTTGCACGAAAAAACCAAACATTTAAAATGTTTCGCGTTAAAAATCTGTTTAACGATGCTTTAGAGACTGTTACTGCTAATACTTGGCATACATGTATTCAGCACGTATATAAAGAAAAAATGAGGTTTTGGGATTTAGACATACGTGTTGAACTGGTGACTGAACCATTTATTATAGAACTACAAAATAAAGTGATAATTCGTTTTCTGAGGAGTCATCGGAGAGTGAGAATGATAAGCGGTAAATAATCTTCGCTTTAAAAATTGTCATTGATATTAGTTATACATTCAGTTTTGTTATTGTCCCCTTGTGAAGGACATCCCAGGATTTACAGCTAAAAAAATTGTATCGTTTGGAAGTAACTAAAATATTTAAAACAACAGATTGTAAAACATGTTTTGCTTCGTATGCTACAAGAGGCTCGCTCGTGTATTAATTACCATAATTACATGATCGTTGCATAAAACGTTATTATGATCTACTATACACCTTATTATAGCTCATCCTTAAAAATGTATTATTTTTGATAACACACTGTATATAATACAGAATGACACCTACCATAATTATTTCGTATTTCTGTTCTCTCAAATTTAAACGCCAGAGCGTACAAGAACATTCAACATTATCTACTTAGGACTATTAAGAACCCTTCAAAGATGATGCGCTCATGAAGTTCGCTTCTGCAACTGATTTTATGGACAGTAAGAGCGATGAGTCACTGTACAGAATTTCGACCTACGACTATACTAATCTGTCTTCTTAAGTAATAATTGTAAAGGTCAGCAGATACGTTTTCCTATATCATTGCACATTTATACTGATCTTAAATGAGAAAAATATATCCCCATTTGGCTAATAATATCTAAGCCTTTAATATATATATATATATATATATATATATATATATATATATATATATAGAGTGAGAGAGAGAGAGTCAATCACAAGATAGGTCCACTTCTTAGTCTAGCCAATAATAATTATTAAACATCAGGTAGGCATCACATGAAATGTAACTTCTGTAATTCTAACGATGATATTTTGTAATATTATATTGTGGCATTATTTAGAAATAGTTAGTTTCATTTATAAGGGTAACGTGAGTAGATTCCACACAGTAAGGGTGGAAACAGTAAATCTAATTCAAATAACTTGTTAAATGTTTTGGTAATGAGGTAAATTTGTCCTAAAGTATTGTGATGTGTTCTATAGAAGTGAATCACTAAGTACAAATGAATTCAAAGGTAGAAAAAATAAAAGCAATAACTAAAATAGTAAAAAAAAAATAGTAGTGGTTGAGAACCACAATATATTCATACTTTTTAATGTGAGTGTCAAGTTACGTTGGTGTTCATTTTTTTGGTAATTTTTTCCACTTATTTTTTCCTGGATTACAAGTTTAGTTGAAAATGACATACCCGTATAAAGTATAATGGTACATAAACATAGTACATTGAAGAGTATTGCTAATGTGCCGCCTTTAATTTGCTTATTTTATTATTGCTTTAACTAAAAAATCTATATTATGTACTTCAATCACTACATTAAAACTTTTTATTATAAGCAAATTCAATTACCGACAACATAATTTCAAATACTTTGGAATATTTCCAAAAAACATTTATAGCAAATTCTTAAAATTTTAACTACAATAATTTATGAAATATGTTATATTTAAAACCAATCTGCTATTTTTAAAATTAAAGTAAAATGACGATATTACATAATTTCCAAATAAATTTGAGATATAAATTGTAACAAAGAATAGATGGACACGTATTTTTTGTTTCAACTATTTGTAGTTCAATTTTACTAAATATAAATTATTGTTTTTTAAATCAAAATACATATACCTTAATTGTATTATATATTGTACTCTCAGGAACATCCGATACAAAGACTTATATACAAAAATAGTTGTATAGGAAGAGTTCACAAATAGCTTTCGATCGGATTATAAAATTAAGGTCAAGATGTTAATATCAAATATTTTTACGGTTGCACCTATCGATAAATATCAAAATTCAAAAATTGAAATAGTTCAAGTTTTGAATATTTAAATATTTATAACTGATTAAATATATTCGTTATTTACATTAACAGTTTTACTCACTAGTGCACAGAAAAATTATTTATTCACCAATGCAGTAAGTGAAGATATACACTATACCTTTTTTATTCCAGAAAATTGGACTAATTTTTGATAGTATCTTGTGTAACAAATGAGAAAAGTATATTTCTACTTGTTGCACATTTCATCCCACTTTCTCCAGCCGAACTGACCTACTATGGTCTGCGTGCTGTTCAATCTACTCTCTAAAGAGTTTAGGTAAGATATTTTATGTATACTATAATCTTATATCAAATTTATGTACCAAATGATTTAGTGAAAATTCTATTTTTTAGAAAAATAAATATCATTACAATTGGAATCTATTTTTATTTGGGACACCATGTATAATGTTATTTTACACAACTAAAGTCTTTTTAACTGACATCAATATTCAGAACTATTACCGCCAGTCCAAAATATCCTTGGTTCTTTGGATTAATAGCAGATCCTGTATTTTACACTATTCTGATAAGGTCTTAGTTCATTATTAAGCACTTTTTATGAAAATGTGTGTCATAACCTAACATATAGCTATAACCTCCTTCAGATGATCATGAAAGCTTTTACCGATCGAAGCTAAATATGGAGTCTCTTGGATTGCTAACTTACGACAAATGACAAATTTATGTGTCGATGATGTATTTTTCAGTAGTAGAGTAAGCTACTTAAAATCGATTCCTTCAACTATTGTTCGGGATTGGAAACAGTTAACTAAGCAAATATCTATAAAATAGAAACAGTTTGTACATATTTAATTCAATTTGCTTCTCTTCATAACAATTAATATATTGTAGAGACATTAAAAAGTAAATTTTGTGTGATTAATTTCAGAGGTTTGGAAAAAATATCTTAAAATACAAAGCTTAAAGTTTATTGGTTCCATTTTAAAGTTGTTGCTTGATGTCAAATTTTAAGCCAGCAGACTTTGGTTACGGATGACTGTTGGTATATACACATTATATTCATGATTTTGATTATCGGCAATACTGTACGCAAGTGCCACACCATTCAATCTCGGTTTAGTGACGTTACTTCCATATTTCTGGAAAAATGTTGAACCTTTTAAATTTTGGCACGTTAATTTTCAAATTCAAATAATATTTAAAAATTCTTCCTTTATCACATTGTTCAGATAAGAGCCACATAATTTATCCATAACTAGTAATTTTTATGATGTTTTGTAATGTGCAAAATTTCGTAGAATTTTAATAGAAAAGGAATCGATTACTGTGAAAATCATCATCTATTGCCGCGGTCCATCAATAGGCATTGTGTGCAAAACTTCATCGAGAAGTTGCAAAGCTCGATGAAGGTGTACCTCAATCCAACACGGTGTTTCTTTTATGGACTGACGGGGGTAATCCGGTCCCCAACCTTTAACAAAACTTAACCTTAAAATACAAAGTCGGCGCAAATCGTCAACACCTATTCCGGTTGCAGCAGATAAACCTGAAATGTTACATTTAATTAGGGAAACATGAAAAAATTTAACCATTTTAAATAGTGTATTTTGATCCATTATTTGTTAAATTAAAAAAAATTTAATGCAAAGTCATACATATATTGTCATTATTGGTGATGATAATCTAGTGAAATAATAATACCTATCCTCTAAATTGAATCGATTATCAGTAATATTAAATTATAAATATGATTCAACATTGACTTACTTATAGCCGGCGCTATTCCACCAACTGAATGTGGTCCGGGTATATGTCCAGCTACAGCAGCAGCTTGCGCAGCGGCAGCAGCTTGGGCAGTGGCGGCTTGTGTAGTCATTTGATGATGACACTGTCTTAAATCAAAGACCTAGAACATAGATTCTGATAACAGTGTATATATGGATGGACCTATTTAAAATAGACGCATCTACCGAAGAATAATATTTTTTGCTTAGACAGATTCGTTAGTTAGATATTTGCATATTTCTCATTTTATTCTTTGAGGCCCGCACTAATTGTTAAATCTTCAAATCTAAGCTCTAGACTTTAAGTTTTGTTTTTCATTGATATTCTTTTTTATTCATTTTGTTTTTCCATTATTAGGTTCAAAGAGAATAACAATTTTGTTGCTACTACAGAGTTTCTGTGCTGATTTGGTCAAACTTTTTCTAATTACCTTAATATAAGCTCCAGGGTATATCTTATGCACAGCATCTCCAGGCTGTCTTCCAGCTTCCCTATCCAAATAGTAACTTTGTACAAAAACAGAATGATCACTCAAACACCTCAACCATACATCTCCTTCTCCTCTGAGATCTAACTGGACCCCTTTGCCAATATGTAGTTTTGCTCTCTCGCTTTGTTCAGTTCGATGAACATTACTTAAAGCTCCAAGACAAAATCGGTTACCTCCTGAAGGGTCTACATATCCATCTATAGTTACATTTGGGCAATTCGAAGGTACTTTGAAAGTTTCTCCTACTTGAGTATCCAATTCAAAGTAAGCCACTGAACACCAAAATTCAGGAGCAGGCTGAGATGACAATAAACCTGCTATGCTTACATCTGAACTAATATGATTGGGTGAGTTGATTCCTTAAAATAATATTACTTATAATTAAATACAGACATTAAGTTTAAAAAATCAGTCTCAAGATGCAAAAACGTATGCCCACTTTGTTACACTTGTCCAAAAAAAATGAAAGCTTATATGTTCATATTATAAATGATGAGACAGATTACTCCAATTTTTATTCAAAAAAATTAAACTTATAACAAGAATCAAAATATTGAGAGGAAAGACATTGGAAGAAATGCAGTTTGTATTCAGACTAAGTAGGGGCAGAAATGATGCGTTGTTTATTATAATATATTTAGAAAAAAAAGTAATAAGAACATACGGAAAATGTTAGAGATTAGAAGAGTGTAGGAAACCATAATAAAGGGAATCTGTTTCTATAAACATACAAACAATTATGTGATATTGAAACAAGAGAGATCAGAGCCACTTGAAACAACAATAGGTGTAAAGCCATGCATCTTGAATGTATCATCATTCACTTGGTAATGAATTAAGCTAATTAGAGAAGCGAAGAAAAACGTCAAGCCATATGAAGTAGTATACTGGAAACTTGCTATGCTGATGGCAAGGTGATCGTAGGCAAAAAGGAGAAAACTTGAGGTTTACAAGAAGGTGCTACAAAAGATTTATGTGATAATAAACAGAGAAAAAACAGAGTCCATGATAATAGGGAAGAAACAATACATACAGAAGAAGAAGAAAATATGGAACAAGTCCAAAAATTTAAATATTTGAATTCAATAAAATAGGAAGATGAGAAACGAGGAGGAAATACAAAAAATAATAACAGCAGAAGATAGCCAAATAAATTAAAAGTTTATAACAAAAGAGTAATATTTACACTAGGCAAATACTAAATGCAACAGAGATAAGATTTGTAAGAAAAATAGAAAATATAACCAGGAGATATAACATTAGGAATACCACAGATAGACAAAATCCGAAGTTAATACAAATAAAAGAAAAAATTAAAGAACAACTGTAAAGGTTCAGCCACATATATTGAATGGCTAAAGAAAGAATTGTAAGGCATGTATTCAAAGTTAGAACTCTAGAAGAAGTCTAGAGGAAGACCCAGAAGAGTGTTGTTAGAGGATATGAAAGTTGCAGTGGGTAAGAGACATGAAATTGGAAGAGATAAAAAGGTTAACGTAGGACAGAAATAAGTGGAGAATGAGCTGAAAAAGAATACCAACAAACTGAAATCTAACAAACAAGCCACATCTGCAAAAGTACGGGATACATTTGAATAATAAACTACTAACATACCTAAGCCATGTGGTATAGTTTCTTGTGGTGGTTGTCTCACTGGGTTTTGACCTAGAAAAAAAACTTATATACATACAGTTGAATTATTGGATCTTTACCCCTGCGTCGTTAATATCTGATAACATAACTGACATAATTATTAAGGGGCATCTCTTTTAGTGAAGAACACAACATAATAATTTGACATTTGTCAGTTATGTTATCAGATATTAATGACGCACGGGTAAAGATCCAATAATTCAACTGTATATTATACACAAAATAACAAAAATGTTCTCTGGGGTAGGTTTCATTTTTAAATTGAAAATGTCATTGGTTTCTATGCTGCAGGACTTCAAAGATTACCTTCATATTTTAGAATTATCAATAATTACATAATGTCATGTTTCTGTATCATTTAGCTTACTAGAGATTTATAAAGTTTCAAACTAAATCTACAGAAATATGTGATTAACGGCGTTTTTGATATCTATTGATAACCTATGAGGCATATTATCATGATTCGTGGATGATAGTGAGGCAAAAAATATTTGCTTGCAAGGTTATTTGTGACAATAGATAAGAAAAACGTTGAAACTGATAGCAGATAGACATTTGAAATTAGTAAATTCGCCAAGAAACAAAGCTTCCTTTTTGCCAAGATAGAACTAGAATTCATCTTAGAGACAAAATACTTGCCAGAAAGTAATGGTCTGAACCAAAAATTTGGGAAAATTTAGCTGGTAAGACTCAAGCAATCAAAAAGTCTTCTTATATAAATATGTATTTGAAAAAAATAGCAAACTTCTTAAGTCCATGTCCAAGGATGACACACAAAAATTATTAAATAAGAATCACTTTAATTACCCAAAAAATGTTTTAACCCCCATTTCTTACATCCTTCCCTTCATCGGCGCTATGTGTGGACGTTTGTTACCCCACTAATAATCATTATCATTTAGGTAAGATATACAGATTGTTTAATGTTTTCTTCCTTTACCCAAACATTCTTTGTAGCCTGAAGATGGCCATTGTGGGCCGACACTAGTAGCTCAGCTTATGGAGGCTTTGTAAAACTTCATTAAAATAAAATAACTTTGTGACATTTTGACTTTGAGTTTTTCATTAGTTGTAATACTAGTCACATTTGAGGTATGGATGAGATATTACTTTTAAAGAATCAAGTTATTATTTGCCTCTCGGGTATTAATTAATTCATGATTCATGTACTAATGTTTGTTTAGTTGTGTGGATATTGAGGTTTTATAATAATGGATTACTTAGTGTTGAAGAAATATAATTGAATTACTTTAAACATTTACAATACTTAAAGCATCTACCAAGAGTGAAGTACATAGATGTCTCTTTGACATTATATGACAGCGTGACAGTTGACATGAGTAGGTCTCTGGTGAACCTCATACTGAACACCTTCCCCTTAAAAATTCAATCTTATCAATGGTTTGATAGGTCGACCATGACGAGATCTTACAACGCCAGTGCATATATTATCAGGTAACACAGGTTCATTGTTTTCAAACAATGAGCTTGCATCATTAATCATGTCATCATTAGTTTTGTTTTGCAAGTTGACATGAATATTGATTATATTGATTTTTACACATTGTTCAGGTAGCAACTCAGGTTTTAAAATTTTCTCGTCCGGATCAGATATAGTTATTGAGAGCTTGATTTGGCTTGTGTTTCTTCGGACAATCTCATTATTTTTTTCTACTTGCAACCAGTATGATCGGGGTTCATTAGCCTTCTCTATTATGGTGGCTTTGTGCCATGTTTTATCTATTGAACTTTTTCTGGCTACTTTATACCCTTTTTTAAAATATTGAGGAGATCTACGGCTGGTTTTATCATATTGTCTTTTCATGTTTTCTTTTTGTTTGCATAAGTATTGGTAGATATTGTTTTGAACTTTTGGTTCCAATTGTGCACTCGTAATTGGTATTTGCGGTTTTAGAATCCTACTGTGTAAGATTTGAGCAGAAGATGCACCCATATTAATGATGGGAGTATTATTGTATTCTAGTACTGATTCACAATAATCACTACCCTCATCATAAGATTTTTTTAAAATTTGTTTACCTATATAAACACTTTTTCTGCTAGCCCATTGCTTTAATGGTAGTGTGGGCTGCATGTGGAGATTGAGGTGTCTTTTTCTTTGGAATATTCTTTACATTTCATTGAAATAAATGTAGATAACAAAATCTGGTAAAGATATTTTGCATTGAGTCAATTACGGCTTCAGATGTTTTATTTCGTAGTGGAGATGTTTATATCCAGTGTGAAAAATAATCAGTTAGCACAGGATATGATTTAGACCCAAACTCCAAGATATCCACATCCATCTTACTAAATCTAAGTTTTGGTACATTGTGAGGTAGCATGAATTCTTTAAAGTTTGAAGGCATCTATTTTTCACATATTTTATATTTTCTGGTATAATTATTGATGTCAGAACTTAAATTCGACCAGTACAGAGTTTGTCTGGCTGTAGGATGGTTTTATTAATTCCCAGGTGCCCCTTATGTAACAAATTTATTATATAAGTTTTTAGACTGTTAGGAACTACTACTTTATTATTTACAAACATACAGTTCGTCTTTCAAATTAAAGTAGGGTTTACCATTTATTGGTATTTCAGTTATTTTTGTTGGCCATCCATTATAACAATAATCTAAAATTATTTTTAGAATTTCATCATTAACTGTCTCTTTCCTGAATTGAGAATTTTTCTCATCAGACATAGGTAAATGTTTAGAGACAGTATGAACCATTTCCATCATTTCATGATCAAAACTTTTACATTTTAGACTTGACCTTGATAACATTTCTGCAAAATGAATAAGTTTACCAGGAACATATTGTACATCTAAATTATATTTCAATAATTTTATTCTTAGGCGTTGTAAACGAACATATCCGATTTTACACAAAGGTTTTTTCATGATAGAAATGATTGGTTTGTGATCCGATTGTACTATAACATTTGGTCTGTAAATAAATTCATGAAATTTTTTAGTTCTGTAGTATATCGATAACATTTCTTTGTCAGTCATACTATAGTTCAATTCATGTTCATTCATATTACGGGAGGAGCACGATCCTTGTTTTAATATACCTTCATGTTCTTGGAATAAGCAACAACCAAGACCATTTTTTGAGGCATCACATTGTAAAATAATTTTCTTATTTGGATTAAACAAGACTAATGCCGGTGCTGAACTAATTACATTTTTTAAATCTTCTAATGCCTTTTGATGTACTGAAAGCAACTGAATTTATGTGCTTTCTTTTAATAATTTACAAAGTGGTTTCATAATTTTAGCTATATTTGGTATATATCTCATAACATAATTGATTGACCCTATTATTCTTTGAAGCTCATTTTTCATTGGGATTACTTAATTTTTTTAAAGATTCTATTCTCTCAGAGTCAATTTCCATAACTTTTTCAGAAAAAAATTGGCCCATAAACTTAGCCCATGGTTGACAGAATTGTATTTTTTCTTTATTAAACTTGACATTAACTTTTTAGCCTTGTTTAGCACTTTTTGTAACGTTTTATCATGTTCTTTATTTTTCTCGGAGATTATCGTGTCATCGTGACATATTATTACATTTGGAATATCCCCAAAATATTTTTCTAATTCCTCCTCAAATATATCAAGAACAGTAAATATACTTCTACCGCATAGTTTTGAGCCATTTTCATCAATACTTAAATTTAACCATGCCATTCTTACTATGTGTTTATTGTCTGAGGGGTCCAAACATACCTTAATTTTTCCGTTAATTTTTTCAATAAGAACAACCCTATTTATATTTGTAATTTCATTCATATTTTCTACTTTTGTTATGGCTTTTCTACGCACCAATCTGTCTAAATCATTTTTATAAGCTTCTCGTATTGCTAATGGTGGGTGACAAACAGGAGTGAAATTTTTAGATACAGTTATCCTACACTTCAGGAAATTCTCCAGAACCTGAAAACACTTCTATGTTGTTTTATAAATTGTTCTTTATTTAAATCAATTTTTTGTTTCTCAGCAATTTTAACCATTTTTATTAAATTTAAATATAAGCAAGTCTGTCCTAGTAAAACCTGGATTACTCCCTCAACTATTACAAAATCAACATAAGTATAGACATTTTTAAATTTACAATCGAGATTTACAATACCTAAGAGTTTACTAGTTGTCCCTTCGAAAGCTTTTAATACATACTTTGTACTGAACTGATTATTTTTTGTTTTAAATATTTTTAAAGGTAGTAGTACATTTATGCCTGTCCCCGTATCCAGTTTTACTTTGATATTTTAATTTCCATTAAAATCTACGGCTTTTGTACTGTAAGCTTGTCAATTCTCAATAATGCTTCCCTTCCCGTGTTGTTGTATCTCTGATACCCATTACAATTTTATCTCTTAGTTGTTTATCTTCAGGGGTTACATTAGAATCAACTACATTATAATTGCACGACTTGATCAAGTATTTATTTGCATTCTGTTAGAAAGTGCTCAAATGACTCACTTTCTGCTTGGTACCTCTTTAAAAAATTATATTGTTCGAAGCACTCGTTTATTCTTGGGATTACATATTTATCTAACGAATCTAACATATATTGATAATCATCTATATTTCCACTTGGAATATTCAATGTGGACATAATTCTCGCAGCTTCTGTGCCCATAATGTTTCTTAATATGGAAAGATTTACTTTGTTTGTGGCTTCGTGTTGCCCCGTTGCAACTAAATAATCTTTCTAAGGCAGTTTTCCAGAACTTCCATTCGCTGGCTGCATTCTGTGCTTGTAAATCGAAGTCGGGCGGTAGTTTTACGGGACCTGTCCCAATCCTAGATTTGCCATCTTTAAACTTCGGCGTGTCTATACTTAACCTAAACGTTAATTTTTACATTTTTGAACTTAAACGATATTTCCCCACAAAACTTTTTAAATACATCGCATCGCCATGTATAGTTGTCTGGATGTTGAGGTTTTATAATAATGGATTAGTTAGCGTTGAAGAAATATAATTGATTTACTTTAAACAATGTTAAAGCTACCTTTTAATGGCCTATATCATTTATCTTATGTAGTGAGTTCCAAAAGTCAAGAATATAAATGTATTTATATTCCTCAATATTGCTGGTGTTAAAAATGAAAAACTAAATATAGATATATAAATGAATAAATACATACCTAAGCCATGTGATATAGTTTCTTGTGGTGGTTGCACTGGATTTTGGCCTAAAAAGTCAAATCAAAAATAAATCTCAGATATTATATAAATTACGGACACACTAGACAAATAGATCCTTAAATTGTATGCAAATAGCATGTACTAACATACCTACTTGCAATATTTTAAGGTCTGATTTGGAGATGATAAAAAACTCTAAACAGTTTCCCAGAGCCAATGCATATTGAATTAACAGCAAGATTTAATTACACATTCTGAGTAGTAAAAATACTTAGGGATGAAAATAATACAAAATGAAACTTGAAGTAATCAAAACCACAAACAAACAGATAGAAAAGTAATAAAATTTTGGAACCCCCAAAATATTTATTCAACAATTTATTTTGTCTAAGTAAAATTGAATGTCTTTCTATATTTATTATAAAATCCAAAATTCTACAAATTATACTATCACTGTACTATTATCGATAATACCGGTAAGTAATTGATTTTGTTGACAAAAACATTCTCCGAAATTAAAAAGACAATATTCTTGATTTATTGAGAAGCACCATAATGGTAATTCACTCAGAATAATTCAAATCAATATTCATAATACGTGTGCTGGGTTAGTTGAGACCCACTTTTGCATGGCTAATACTGGTATATGAAAATTTTATATATCTCCAATTTTTAATAATAAAATAACGCAAAATATTCACATATAAAAGAAAACTTACAAATAGACATACCTAAGCCATGTGGTATAGCTTCCTGTGGTGGTTGCACTGGATTCTGACCTATAAAAAATGTAATCCTATATTCAAACCAATTGTTCATAAAACAATCAACAGATGTGGTAACTTTCAAATAATACATGTACAGTGATTATACAAAACAGTGGCGACAATAGTGTGGCCCTATTTTTTATTGGTTACCTATGTCACGTGGCTAAATGTTTGTTTATTTACCATTTGTTTTTATTGTGTTCTTACGCCAGTTTTTGATTTTGAAAGTTTTTGTGCAAAATTTTGATGTTTATAGTGCTATTTATAAATGTTCTGGACTGAAGACTTATCTATTAGTGTTATTGTTTTGGAACTATGTATATTATTTTACCTACGACCACCCCTGTAAGTAGTCAAAAACACACAGTCGACAATTAATGTAAGACGTCTATTACGCACGGTAAAACAAAACGCACGGCTGTAAAGTACATCGCACGGCTTCCATAGCAACCACTTAGCAACTGTCAATAGACGTAGCCATTTTATTCAAAATGTATTACTTACATATTTGACGTTGAATTTTATTCTATATATAAATGGTAGATAACATTTATTAGATATGAGATTGCATTTAATACTAAGAGTTATTTGGAATTATATGATAATTGGTTCCGTTTCATTCAATCCGCATCTTTTAGCTGTCTGAATGTATCTCATGTTAGTAAACAATAGTATATTATACACCAAGCGACTAAAGTGGCCCATTTAATACCGCGGGTGGTGTTTGATTCCAGAGGGAAGTAATCCACCTAAGGGATTAATGTCACTTTAGTCGAGAGGTATATACGCTATTTTATGCAATTCTGGTAATTCTACATACATTTTTAATAAAAATAAATACTACTTAGGACGGACTTTTACGAAACTTGACTGGGCATCGAGGAGCGACTTTTATAAAACTTGGCTGGGCATCGAGGATGTACGTTTTTACTTGTACTTTAAATACCTTAATACGATTATAAACACAAGTACAAGTGGGTCGTAGGTAAAGTATAGTACGTAACTCGTGTTGTAACGCATTTTACGCACTCACGGAATTACGCTCGTGCGTAACTTTTCCGTTCGTGCATAAAATGCTTCTTACAACACACGTTACGTAATATACTATTATAGCCCGTTTTCACATGTAGTTCTTGGTTAAGCTGTAAGTCTGTTGTTAAATATTAAATAAATCATTGAAAATACGTACTTTCTATAAATTTGTGTACTTGTACTCTACATCAGATTGTACATAATTCTAATAGGCATAATGTACAGGGTACAATCATTATGATATACAACTATTAAAGGTTCGACTATATTTCAATTTCATAAGAATATGTAAACCTCAATAATATCATTATTGATTTGTGTGATTTATTCAAAAATGCATGATGGCGTTTTACAAATAACACCACCTTCTGTCAAACTCTTCTATCAAAAATGCATAACTTTTTGATGAAACTCATATACGAATGAAAAAAATTGACATTATAGACCGTGCAGAACTCTTTATTAAAAATAACTTTTTTCCATAACATTAATAATAAATAGGTTTCCCATACGTTGCCAACTTTTTCAGACATAGGTGCTGTACATACAGTGTGTTGATTAAACTTAAAATCTCTAAGAGAAATTCTAAAATATTGGGACATGATCACATGTGAAGGGTACAGGGGTAAAAGGAGCTCATGAGCATTTTTGTTTTTCCATCAGAGCGTGCTTAAGGTTGTAATTCGAGTTTGCGAACGCTACGTTGCTTTTTTCATGTTTTCGAAATTTTTCTTAAGGTTAATAAATAACAAACAAACGACGTTAAATATTTTTTGTGACAGTTTATATTTTTCTGAACAAAGAAAAATTTAAAAAACTCTTACAACTACAGAAACTACAAGGGAAAAAGAAGTTCATTTCATTGACATGGGCACGTTATTTCACTGTCCTACTAACAGCGATC
The DNA here is from genome assembly GCA_963921935.1 of Galeruca laticollis. Taxonomy (NCBI): domain Eukaryota; kingdom Metazoa; phylum Arthropoda; class Insecta; order Coleoptera; family Chrysomelidae; genus Galeruca; species Galeruca laticollis. The sequence continues at coordinate 46,511,746 of OY998180.1, read as the reverse complement.
GTCGTTAGTTAGGAAGACAACAAAATATTCTAAAAAAAGGAAATTTTTGAATATAGAAAAATGATCTTAACGTCTAAATCTTCTTTAATGGAGCGGCAAATTTGCAAAAAAATTCTAGCGCTGCTCGGCTGCAAAACTTTGTCAAATGCTGAATATCGCGAAACTTCTCAGCAGATAGCAGAAGCAGTCCTAAAATAAATATAAAAAATAATAAGAGAAATACAGTGTGGTAATAATGAATAATTTAAAATACCTTCATAACTATACTCAGGTAGCCTAAATTCGTTATCCTTGAGGTGACAAACAAGTAGCCTTGAGGATTTGCGGCGTTTTCCTTGCAATGAAGCTGACTCCCAAGGCCCATTGTATGTGATGCGCTATTGTATAAGAGCTCCTCTCTGTATGTTAATTTCTCTGATTGGCCTAGATGGGAATGGCGACTTTTTAGTGTAACTATTGTCGCGAAATTTTGTCCAACTACGGAATAATGTGTGATTCACATTAATAACGTTGAATGGAGTTGGCGAATGGCGGGCATCTTCCAATATTTGCAACCAGTCTTCGGGAACTTCTGCTCTCGATTTTTGGTTAACAAGACCAAAATTCTTATCACATTCCATATATGAGTGTCCTCGAATAAGAAATGTGACAACAACGGATTCTAACCTTTTCTCATTGTTACTAGGTGGTGCAGAAACCGAAAAAAAGTGAAATTCTTTTGTTGACCACTGCAAGCATCACAAAATATTTTCAGCTGCTTCACTTCTGGATCAAGATGGCTATATATGAAGTTATGGAGCAGTGAGCAGACATCATCGGAACCCTTTTTCCCTTCGGCCTCTGAATAAACATAAAAATAACTCCCAGAAGTAGACAAAACATGCACGTTAAATGCATATACTGATAGCTGTCACTTGTAGTAAATATCATTTGTTGGTATATTTGGAAACTGCAGATTCTTGGCGAAGTCCATACAAATTGCCTCTGTGTTAGAATTTTTTCTACTGTTTATCTTAGCCATTTTCTTCCGACTATAAAACATTTCTGCTTTTTTCTTATGTAATGTATTTTCTGTAGTTAATCTTTTTATTTACATAGATATTTGTAGGTTTTCCGTATTTTCCAGTTTTTCAGATTCAGTTTTTAATCTTTACTGTAAACTCATCACAAGCGCTACAAGTGTCTGTTCGCAGATATACAAAAGAAATATTGAAGTCGCGACAAAACACCTGTCTATACGATTCATAGGATATTTTATTGTTAGGGTGCAGCTCCTTAAACATTGTATGCATTTTTTTGACATTTAATTCCTCGGAAAGGTATATTATTGTAGAGTCCTTGAGGCTATAATGACTTCCATGGCCTTTAAAGGAATTAATATGTTGCCTGACCAGACTTAGTGTTTCTACTGAAAGTTTATTAAGATGGTTTGGGAGCTTACCTCGTTTATCCTGCGGAACATATCCTGTTTCCTTTAAGCTTGATACAAAGATTTCCACTTTCTTTTTTGATATGCCATGAATAGCAATAAATGCTTTACGGCACACATTAAATTCCTTTGTGTTCTCTCCCACAAGAGCCCGAATCCTGTACTTATAGGATGCACCATAGTGTTTAGCGCCTTCTTTTAAAGTCTTACGTTGAACAGGAAGTACTGCTATTAATCCTCAGAGATATAAATTTTGAGCATCAGTCGAACCTAACATATTAAATTGCTTTAATACACTATTTCTTATGTCATAGGGCACAACATCATCAAAACATTTTTTCAAACAATTACAGTCTGGACCCATTTCATGACTTTGGACCCTCATTTTCTTTTTAACGTCCCTTATTCTGCCATAGGATTTTCTTCTTACTTCTAGGCTCCATCACTCTACTTATATTTAGCTCTCCATCACTGCTAATATCTCCACTTTCCATAATGAAAACTCAAAAATACACTAACTTACACTAATAGAGACGCGTTCTTGACGGCTGATGCAATAATACTACGAATAATGGCAATCACCACCAAATCAAACAGGCAAAAAGGCGCGCATTGTACAATGAGCCCGTTTTTGCACGGTTCGTGTTTAAAATGAGCTCGTTGTTCCCGTATATAGTTTTTTTTAAGTGCATATATCTCATTAACCAGCCCGTTTTATCTGGTTTGGAAGCTAAGAGGTGATAATATATGAAAAATACTATCCATCCTGAATATATCGCTCTTTTGGCCAAAGATGCGAAGAGCCTCTTTTACTCCTGTACCCTTCATGTACAATGGCCAAAAATTTATTTTATGAAAATGATATTAGATAAACCTCTTATCATCCTTGTAGTGTAAAACGTTTATTACATAAATATTAAATAGGTATTTGTTTCATTGCTTCAAGTGGATTCTCAATGTTACAGTTGCAGGTTCAGTCTGTTACATACAAAAACATTGATTGATTAATTTCAGATTAGACAAAAAAAACAAGCTAATTATTACCTAATTCTGTACTGAAAATGTAGTAGAAATTGGACAACATGCTGAATAAAACATAATGGTCCAAATTTGTATCCCAAAATGTCAAATTAAAATATTTTATTTTATGTTCCGCTTTTGTCAAGATTGCTGGTGTTTCGTTTTGGCTCAGAGCATATTTGCTGCACTAGTACAATTACCTACATAACACATTACAACTTATTGTAGTTTCTATTTGTTTAGCATGACATTATAATCCAAAAATTAAAAGCTTACCTTATATATTTATTAGATGATACGATAGGTACATCCATATTTTATATGCAACAAAACATTACATCCTTGAAGATTTTCAATAACATCAGTGTACTTTTACCAACAATTTTTTGTGATACACCTTATAAAAGGGCTTATCTTTAAAATTACGCACTTAAAACTATTTTAAAAGTGGTATAACTCTTTCAAAAAGGGATATCTAATTGCTCTAGTTAAATGTAAATAAACCAAAATTAGCCCGTTAATGGCGGATGGGCGGAGTACACCCAATTATCGCTTCTGTCTTGTATGCGCTGTAAATGTATGCACAAACTCAAAATTCTAGTAATGAAGAATATAAAAATTATAAACAAATACAATAAGACCAAACGATACAAAATTATTGGTATTGAGAGGTACAAATACATAAAAAGGAATAGAAAAGCAATCGAAGGTGTAGAAGAAATGTTTTTAATGCATACAAAAGACAAATGATTGTTTATACTCAAACCATTCACGATCTCTGATTTGTCGAAAATAGCGTTGTCATATCTCAATCTAATTTTACGGATTTGTAACACAATCTACTATTTACAGCGTTTTATTAGAAATGAACTGCACACTTTGCAAAAAGTTCTGTTGGCTGTTCATGATCATAAACTCGTGGCACAAATGCGTAAAAAACTTTAAGAAACCTTCTACATAAAATGTAATTTACATTTGGAAAAGTCAATAGGAAGAGCATTCTTACTGCACATCCCGAAATAATAGTATCGAGAAGTTTTCTCAGAAAAATTAACGAATTTCGGAATCTTAACACAAAAATTCACTACATGAATGAGACATGGGTGAACCAAGGACATATGGTCCAAAACGTATAGTAGGATCGAAATATAACAAATGCACGGCAATTCTTTATCGATGGCTTGTCAACTGGATTTAAGCAGCCATCTGTAGTCGTCCGATAGTTACACATATAGGGAGCGATAGCGGATTGTTAAAATCCATTTAACATAATGCGTTGGTTTCCAACCTTCATTCAAACATTTCGTGCGTTCCTATTTCTAAAATCCCGCGCTATTCCTTCGTAGTTTTATACCAATTATAGGTACTATATGTATTATATTCGAATTCGATAAACATTCATTATACTATACCCATGTACATAGATTCCACACCTGTAGCGATCGGTTGTCGAGTGCGAGTGTTGGAAAAAGTGGTCAGTTTGCTAATAAGCAGATAAGTAGATTCTAGTTAATTTAAATTGTATATGTTAAATACATAGGTACTGTTAGTTGATTATCAATATTATTATTTTTTGAAATGGACGTCAAGACAGGCGGGAATGACCCGCCTGATAAAGATAAAAATACTAATATTATTAAACCTAATTATGATCTTAACAATAAGTATCAATCCACCGATAATGGATCATATTTTGGCAGATTGTTTCCAATAAGAATTGGACACTATCTACTCGCAGAACATGAAATTCGTGAAAATATTACAGACATCAAATCAGTAGGTGTTAATCGCGTGAAAGTAATATGTTAAAATTATGAAACAGCAAATTATCTTGTAAATCACAAGGCCCTATCAGAAAATAATTTAGTCAGTTACATACCTAAATACTACAACCATAAAAAGGGTATCATAAAAATGATAGACACAATCTTCTCAGAAGATTACATATTAAAAGGAATAGAATCTAATATTCAAGTAACTGAGGTCAGACGCATGAAACGTAAAATTATTGATAAAGATACAGGGTCAAGCACCTATGCCGATAGACAATTGGTTATTGTGACATTTTTGGGAAACAGAATTCCAGAAAGTGTCAAAATTAACATGGTAAATTTTTCAGTAGAGCCTTATTTTTATCCTGTTATCCATCAGTGTTACAAGTGTCTCCGATTCGGACATACTAGTGCACAATGTAAAGGTAAAGCGAGATGCAAAATTTGTGCAACGGAAAACTGTAATGAAAATCCCTGTACAAAAAACGTTAATTTATGTGTACATTGCAATAGTAATGAGCACGGTTCAGTATCTAGAAACTGCCCTTCATTTAAAAAAACAAGATAGTATAAAGAAAGTTATGGCAATTGAGAATATCACCTTCAAAGAGGCAGAATTCATTGTGGATAATCTCTCTTATGCCAAAATTAGCACCCATAATAGATTTGCATTGTTCACCAATTTAAATAATTTTCCCCCCTTACCAGAACCGAAAAGCAATTTTCAATTACAAAAACCTACTCCTAGAAAACTTATCTTACAATCTACCATCAATTCACAAGTACATAGTCAACCAAAAAAATCTAATGTTAGTCAATTTAAAAAACGCAAAATTATTTCACCAGAACAAACACCCATAGATACTTCTTCGTCATCAAAAATCTCCTCAGTTCTCCCCAATCCTTATCGGGATGAGTATATGTCATATAAAGATAAGATTTTAATCGAAATGGTAAAATTAGTCTAAAATGTGATCGAGAATAACGAAAGTTTTAATAAAACTAATGCTGAAGATTCGGTATCCCAAATTCTAAAAATTATGGATAACAATGATAAAAATATGGATATTCTAAATTCAACTAATTCAGATAGTGTTGATAAATCTGAATATTGAAATGGCTACTAAAAGTAATATAAACAAAATCAATATTCTACAATGAAATGTTAAATCGCTGAATGCTAGAAAGACCGAACTACAAAACTTAATTAAAGACCTTAATATCAATGTAATAGTTTAATCAGAAATTTGGTTGAAGGAAAATGATATGGTTAATTTTAAAGGTTTCAAAGTTGTTAGAAAATGTAGAAGAGATGGCTATGGCGGAGTAGCAATACTCATCGCAGATAGCATTGAATTTAAAAAAATAGGAATTAAAAAAACATATAATCAAGGTATTGAAGTGTACGCGATCCAAATTAATGGCGGTGAACTAAAAGTAGTTTCAGTGTACAAACCCCCTAATATTATAGCTAATGTCCAGGACTAGGATAATATTTTTAAACAATTCACACACAATACAATATTTTCCGGCGATTTTAATTGTCATAGTCGCTCATGGGGCTGTGCAGACAACACCGCACAAGGTAATCGATTAATGAAATCCTTAGATAACTACGATTTAACTGTCATAAATGACGGCAGCCCGCCAAGAGTCACTAGACCTGACCAAAATCCCTCAGCTGTAGATTTTACTATAATGTCACCTAATTTAATTGATACATTTTTTTGGAAAGTACTACCTGATTCATGTGGATCCGATCATTATCCTATTACTATAAATTTTATTATTAAAAATAAAAGTAAGAAAATATTTCCTGTTACGAAATGGTGTGATTCGAGTGTAGATTGGGCTCTATTCGGTCAAACAATAGACGTTGCATTACATAACATTAATATTGGTGAAATACCTTCTCCAGAAATGCTTAAAACATGTTGGGATACTTTAAATCATACTGCTAATCAAACTATGATTATAAATAAACCTTTCATTACCTCTAGCTATAGACCTTACTGGTGGGATAAAGATTGTACAAATATGATAAATAAACGTAAAGAAGCTCTTAAAGTTTACAAATCTTGTTCCAATTGGGCAAATTATTTATCTTACAGAAACTTTGAATCTGCCTGTAAACGTCTTTGTAAAAAAAAACAACGAGGTAGTTGGGTAGCATATCTAATAAATTAAATAAAAGTACATCTATAACACAGATTTGGAACATTATTAAATCAATCAGTAACAAACATGTTTCTCAAAAAAATCAAATAGATGATGAAGTATTAACAAAAGTTTTAAATAATTATGCTCCCCCTAGTGTTGACGGCAAACCACCCTTAAGCACATACGAATATTTATCCATAGAGCCTAACAATTTAAATAAACCCTTCAGTTTGTTGGAACTAGATTTGTTTCTCAAAAAGACAAAAAACACTTCTCCTCGTTTAGATGGCTTCACCTATAAAATGTTATATAATCTACCTGAAAACGCAAAATTACTACTTATAAATATTTTTAACGATTGGTGGTTAAAAGCTGAAATATTAAAAGAATTAAAGAAATACGTGACTGTATTAATTTATAAAACAGGCAAAGATCCAGAACTACCTTCTTCTTACAGACCAATTTCTCTTATGTCGTGTGTATTAAAGACATTCGAGAGAATGATCAAGTCGAGATTAGAATATTACCTTGAAGCTAAGTCATTACTTCCTAAAACACAGTTTGGTTACAGGAGAGGTTTAGGTACACGCGATTCTTCGACGGAACTCATTACGGATATTCAACTGTCCAATTCTAAAAACGACTATTTCCTTTGCTTATTTTTAGATTTAAAAGGGGCCTATGACTCAGTGGACTTAGGAATTCTTTTTAATAAAATGACAGATTTAGGTATTGATAAAAGAACGGCCTATAATATTTATGTGATTTTTAATGGCAGAGAAATATATGTCAGAAACCATTTCAACGAATTGTATGGGCCCAAATTAGTACATAATGGTCTTCCACAAGGTTCGATACTCAGTCCCATACTTTTTAATATCTATACGTCAGCATTGCATAATAAATTAAATAATATTGATACTATCAAGTTGGTACAATATGCTGACGATATCTGTATATATACCAGTCGTAGAAAATATGAGCAATGCTTAAATGACTTTAGCAGTGTTATACAAATATTAAAAGATTGTTTATTTGAAATGGGTTTCACAATGTCGCCTGAAAAATCTGCTGTTATGTGCTTTACAAGACACCGTCAACATACAAGCACACATATACAGTTAATGGATAAGATACCTACAGTCACTGAATATAAATATTTAGGTATGGTTTTAGATCCAAAATTGCTCTGGACGAGACATATCGAATATTTAAAAAATCGTTGTGAAAAAGGGTTAAACATTCTTCGTTGTGTTACTAAAAAATCTTGGGGCGCTGTCCCTCAAACAGCATTACTATTTTATAGATCATTTATCAGAGCTATAATTGACTACGGCTGTATATTTTACGGATCGTCGTCAAACACAAACCTAAAAAAAGTCGATCGCATACAATTCAAAGCAATAAGACTTTGTATCGGAGCCATGAAATCGTCTCCTACTAATGCAATCCTGGCGGAAGCGAATGAACCACCTTTACGTTTTAGGCGACAATTACTAGCCTACAAATATATTACCAAGTTGAGCACATATAATTCGTCATTAATGATCAAAATTAGTAACTTAAACACGGAAATTGATTTTTCGCTGTCGAACCTTTGTACAGAGCAGTTGTGCGCGCCGAAACGATTAAGTAGTTAAAAAGTAATTAGTGTATATTTCAAAGTGAACCAAAACAAGTAAGAATATCAGGTTAACTTTTTATTAAACGTTAGGAAAATAACAATTATTAACTAGAAGTGAATCTGAATTTAATATCAGAAATAAATAATCGAATATACTTCGCCAGATCCGTATTAAGGAAAACTTAGATGATACTCAAAAATGGATGACAACATATCTCAAATAGGGTGTACACCCACTGATAACACAACCCAAAACATATTCCTCAGTAGCAAACCAACAAACCAGAACAAACAATTTCCCGTCCAGAAATCAAGCTATACTATTCGACGCAATCGAAAACACTAGGCTAGAAGACGACCTAAAGGCACTATGCCAAACAATCCAACCAAATAACATAATTTTTTGCTGAAAGCTATCCAACAACAGAATATGTATTTATTTGGCAAATGAAAATTTAGTGAACACATTCATTCATCCAAATAAACCAAAAAATACTACAGGCACGTCGACTAGTCACTCCTAGCCAAATATTAATATTATCCAATGTCTGTCCCTCTATCCCCCACTCAGTCCTTGAATATGAGCTTAAAAAGCTTATCTTTCTTGCGAATAGGAATCTCAGACCTCGCATTTCAACATATCCTAAGTTTTAGAAGACAAATATTTATATCTCCATTCAATAACCAGTCCCTTCCCGATTCATTTTTAATCACATATGAACAAACCTCATATAGGATATTTTTGTCCATTGATAATCAAGAATGCTTACAATGTAAACAAAATACTCATACAACAAAAAACTGCCCAAATAGAACAATCACTTCAACACACTTTAACCATCAACAGAATCCTCACCAGAAAATCCAGCCGACAATCAAACTGAAGAAGAAACAAACAACATTTCACAATATCAACAGTATCAATCAAATAACCAAAACTCAGAACAAATTTCCGAACCTCAAACAATGAATACACAAGTAGTTAAACGCATCGAAAATAGTAAAGACAGCACACCGACAGTCAACAGAAATGAAATCGAAACAACCAAACCACAAAATAAAAGAACATCAACAAAACGTTCCCCATCACCTACAACGACTGAACACCTACCTACATTTGTAAAACCAACAAATAGTGAAAACAAAATAAAACAAACCGAAAACAAAAAACCAAAAAAATCAATAGGAGAAATGTTAAGTCACACTAAAGCGCTTTTCAAGAATACAGATATCAATTATCCTCTAACCTATGAAGAACATATAGATTTTTTTGAAAATTGTGAAGGGTGTACAGATCCTCTCAGTATCGTGAAAATGTACACCGAAGAAATAACGGAAGTCACAGACCTACTTACCACAATATACCCCTATTTAAAGGATAAAGAAATTAAGATGAGATGCACTCGAATTAAAAATAAAATTCTCAAACAGATAAACCCTGAATACCAAACAGAACTGAACACAGATACCTCTATCGAAACCTATTAATCTTGTTTACCTTCACTTCCTTAATTCAGTGGAATATAAATGGGTACTATACCCACCTAGAAAACTTGCAATTAATGATTTCAAAATACAAACCCATGCTAATATGCCTACAAGAAACCAATTTCAAAAACAACAGAATCCATAATCTAAAAAATTATAATTGTTTCGCTAAAAATCGAGAAAATGCAAGAATAGCCAGTGGAGGTGTAGCAACATATATTAGAAATACAATAGATGCAACATCAATTCATCTAAAAACTACTATTGAAGCAGTCGCCGTTAGAGTGAAAGATACAATGACCTTTTCATTGTGCAACATATACATTCCCCCAAATCAGGAACCTACTACAGAAGAACTCACTGAGCTGCTGAGCCAAATTCCAACTCCTCAGATAATAGTGGGAGACTTTAATGCCCACAACTATATCTGGGGCTCTACTAAGCAGACACCTTTTTGGAAAAAAATTGAAAATCTATTAAAAAAGTACAATCTTAACCTCCTAAATGACGGCCAAAAAACCAGACATGACATAAGAACTGGTGAAGATTCAGAAATCAACCTAACAATATGTCACCCATCTCTCTCACAAATACTTAATTGGGATGTATCAACGTATTTATACGATAGTGACCACTATCCCATAATAATTAGCAGCGAACCGGAAAATACATCGGACCCAATAACAAAATGGAAAATAAAATCAGCAAATTGGAACGAATTCCAAGAATTTATACAAGAAAATCTCCACGAGTTAAAGGAAGATGCGGATATTGATCAAGAAGTACACTTTATCACAGAATTAATAACGCAATCAGCAAATAAACATATGGGACGGTACGAACACAACAACAAACACCAAACGGTTCCCTGGTGGAACTTGGACTGCAAAGAGGCTGTGAAGAAATTGAAAGAAGCTTTTAACAGATTCAAAAGAAGCAAGACGGAACAAAATTCAATTGAATTCAAACGATTGAGAGCCAAAGCCAGATACACAATAAAAAAAGCGAAACGGGAATCATGGAAAGAGTATGGTTCAACAATAAACAGCTCAACTCCAATGTCCACTATATGGGAACAAGTCAAAAGAATATCCAAACCAAAACAATCCAATACAATAAACTTTCTGGAGATAAATAACACTATTTATAAAAACCGAAATGAAATAACAAACATCTTATCAAGTGAATATCAAAAAAACTCAAGCAACTCAAACTACACATCAGATTTCTTGAATCATAAAAACAAAGCAGAGCAGCAAGAAATTGACTATAATAATAATAACCAGCAAACGAACAGTTTGAACTATGCAATAACCATTGACGAACTTGAAAATTCACTCCAAAACTCTAAAAACTCCAGGTCCTGATAATATTCCTCTTATTTTTCTAAGAAATTTAAGTAAACAAACCAAAGAACATTTACTAAAGATATATAACCTAATCTTAACAAAGAAAGTATACCCCAGAGCATGGACAATTTCCATTATAATTCCCATTCCTAAGCCATGTAAAGCGAAATCAGATCCAGAAACATATAGACCAATTTCACTCACCTGTAGCATGGGAAAAGTTCTTGAGAAGATAATTAATAACAGAATTTTATGGCACCTAGAATCAGAAAAACTAATTATACCCGAACAGTGTGGTTTCCGTAAAAATCGCTCCACATTAGACAATCTTATCGATCTAGAATCTGAGATCCATGAGGCTTTTGCAATAAAGCAGCACTGCATCGGAGTATTTTTTGATATCCGTAAAGCCTACGATACAGTCTGGAAATACTCAATAATCAAAACTCTTTACGACTGGTCAATACGGGGTAACATATTGAAATATATATCGAACTTTCTAGATCAACGACAGTACCAAGTACGAGTAGATGGCGTATACTCACAGCTGAACACCCAAGAAAACGGCATTCCACAAGGGTCAAATCTCAACACGACATTATTTCTCATAGCAATAAATTCAATTATAGCAAACTGTAAATCACTCGTGAAATGCAGACTATATGCAGATGACCTGGTTATCTATTGCAGAGGGAAAAATATGACTACAATACATAAAACCTCAAGTTTACTGCACATCTATAAATCATTGATCAGATCAAAACTTGACTACGGAGCGATTGTCTATAACTCTGCCAACAAAAGCCTTCTTCAGTCAGTGGAAGTTATACAAAACACAGCTCTTCACATCTGTTTGGGTGCCCATCGCACAAGTCCTATCCAAAGCTTACATTGGGAGACTGGAGAGTTACCGCTTTCTTACCGAAGAGAATATCTAAGCATCTCTTATGCTGTCTCTGTAATATCAAACAAAAGAAATCCAGTAGCCCACAACGTCTTATCTGATCGTTTTAAAGCTAAATTTTTATCCAGCTCAACTACTCCTCCTTTCTATCACAGAGTCAAAACATATTTAAACAAAATAAATTCGCATTTCCCAAACATTTATGACGTCCCATCAATAAATTATCCTCCTCCATGGACAATAACACTTCCTATCCTAGACCTAAGCCTCGCCTACCTTAATAAATCAGAGACTCCAACAGCCAGAATAAAACAAGAATTCCTAAGAGCCTTAAATAAGTACGGTAGCATTTATAAGGTATACACAGATGTTTCAAAAAACCAAGATGAAATTGGGGCCGCCTTCTACTCCGAGGACTTTTCGAAATCCTACATACTCCCACCCTTCACATCTATCCATTCAGCTGCATTATTCGCCATCTTAGAAGCACTCAAGAAAATCCAGAAAATGAAGCATAAATATGTCCTTTTAATATCTGACTCTCAAAGTTCACTAACAGCACTTCGTAAACTGTACTCTAATCACCCTATAGCCATACTGATCAAGAAAGAGCTACAGAATTGCAGAAACAGCAGCATACATATTAAATTCATGTGGGTCCCATCCCATACTGGAATAGAAGGGAATGATAGAGTAGATCAAATAGCAAAAAATGCATTCACCAATCAACAATCAGAAAGGAACGATTTTACCGTACATACTGATTTGAAAGCATTCTACAAGAGCAAAATCTACGACAAATGGCAGGAAGAAGCAAGACATAACCAACACAAATCATACGAAGTCACTACAAATTCTCACGGCTGGAACTGTGAAAACTAAATAGAAGAGAACAAGTGATCCTTTCTCGTATTCGAATCGGTCATACGCGCATCACACACGACTACTTACTAGCAGGAAAAAATCAACCAATGTGCGAAATGTGTAATATTGAGTTAACCGTGAAACACCTGGTAATCGAATGTGCGAAATACGACAAGGAACGGAAAAAGAATCAACTATCACTAAAAAAACTATTACAAGAAAACCAAGAAACTAAAAAACTTATAAACTACCTAAAAGACTGCAAATTAAGTAACAAAATATAGAGACTATAACCAAGCTACATAAGTGAACTTCCATCATTTCAACTCGCTAATAACCCTACGTGGTTGATGCGATTGATATATAAAAAAAAACACGGAAATTTTAACCAACCGCTACTGGAGAATTAAACACTCTCCTTTATTGACAACGGCCTTTCTGAAAACCAATCAATTTTGTTAATTCATTGTAACAATGGATAAATTGCCTGTATTCATGCATAACTATGAATCTATTTTTCCAAAGCCCAATGTCATATTTCCGAACTATAATGAATTACCCTCCTATAATAAAACTTAATTACATTCTATAATCAGCAATTAAAATATATATACAATAATTCATACAGATGGAAGCAAAAATCTGAAAGGAGTTGGTAGTGCATTCTACGTAGAAAACAGTAAAGATATTTTTAAATTTCAATTACCAAAGATTTGTAGCATTTTTACAGCTGAAGCCGTTGTCATACATAAAGCTTTGGAGTGGTGTGCGGAAAACAATGTTCAAAGTGCAATATTAGTATCGGATTCAAAGTCGGTGTTAGAGAGCATAAAAAACATAACAACTAAATATTATGATAATTTTATTATATGCAGGATTAAAAATTTAATATATCAGTTAGAACTCAAAAAAGTTAAAATATATTTATATGGGCAAAAGCACACACTCGTATTTATGGTAATGAGCTAGTTGATGAAGCTGCAAAAGAAGCGAGAGTATGTACCAATTTTCTAAAAATTCCGTGTTATAGAGATCTTTACAGCCTATTCAAAGTTAATATTTACAGAGATTGGAATAACTATTACACAGAAATAGCAAAAAAAACTCAACCAGCTCATATTTTTCTATCTACAAAGAGCTGCCAAAGAAAACTTCACATATATTTAATGATAAAGTCAATAAAAAATACTGCACAATCTTAACTCGATTGAAAATGAATCATGGGTGTTTTCCATCTCATTTATATAAAATAGGAATAATAGATTCTCCACTGTGTCCACATGATAACGAGGTCGCAGATCTGGATCACGTATTTTTCGGCTGCGCGGGTTTTTCTAGTAATGAGTTGGTGGATGGTCATATAAAAGTAGGCGTTCAATTTCCTACATGTATTAAAGTGTTGCTCGCGACTGGAGATGATTCTGTTTATGATCTGTTGTTTAACCATATAACAAAAAATAATATAAGTACTTAACTTTAACTTAATAGGTACTTATGAATTTCTTCAATTTGTGTGTGGCTGAAGGACAAGCGTGTCCATTGCAAAAAAATACATAGATTCCAGTGTTTGAGTTATGATGTATGAGTTGCCGGCACGCGGCGCGGCGACTGTCGCAAAGGATGAAGGATGCCGCCCGCTCTGAGGAAATCGCCAGTTGACGGTTGTGCTCTTGTCCGCTGTGCGTTTTGCGGCATAAATGGAACTATGTATCGGTTTTTCTATTTTCTGACTTAATCGGCGGCGTGTGCCTCAAAGATGCAAAAAATTAGCTTTTTTAAACATTCAGATATGTTTAATTTTTCGGTTCTTTCATATTTCTACATAGCGAACGGGCGTTCCGTTTCAATTTAGTTTCAGTCATTTGATTTCTGCTTCTGTTTGTTAAATGTAATTAATTCTGGTCTTCTCAAGAAATTAAGCTTTATTATTAGTGACTGTTTAGTGTTTAAATGTGCAGTATAACAGAATTTTTCTTGTTCGCAAGATCAGTTTGAGGTTTATTGTAAGACGGGAAATAAACTGCTTTAAGTAAGTAAAAGACATAATAACAAAAGTTTTAAAATCATTCTTCGGGTCAGTTACCCTAATCAATGGTTTGTTGTCATCAGAAATGCGCAAGGGCACTGAGGGTAGTAGAAAAAAATGATAAGAAAATCCGAATGGAAATGCAGGCGGAGCGGGAAAAACTTAGTGGATCGCTGAAGTAATTCCTAAAACCGAGCTATTCTTTGCCGAATACACCCACGGAAGAAGAGCAGCTTATTGCAGAGCCAATGGCCATTGACGATCAACAACCATCCACCTTTGAAACGCATATTCCACCCCATTCACACTCTGATTTGAGCACGGTAAGCGAAGATAGAGAAATTGGAAATTCCTGCACCAATTGTCGGATATTGATATTGCTGATCCCTCTACATGGCCGAATCAATTAAATCACGATCTTATTCAATCCATCGTGACAAAGGGCGCTATTTAAATCATGGAAATCTTTCCTGCTGATGAAACTGGTAGAAAATTTTCATCCACCCAATATTTAATAAAATTGCCAAACGGCGAAAAAGTTAATAGGGACTGGTTGGTATACTCTAAAAAAGCAATGCCGTATTCTGTGTTTTTAGTACGTTGTCTCATAAATTAACCACCGGCAACTCTAATTGGAGACACCTTTCTGCTAATATTTTTCACCATGAAAATAGCATAGAACATATGAAAAGTGCTCAAAAATGGCAGGAATGAAAATTACGTTTGAGTAAAGAATTCACTATTAATAAAGAGCAACAAAAACATTATGAAATTGAAAAAATGCGATGTCGTGCAAAAATAAAAAGAATGATTTGTATTGTGCAGTATTTGGCTGGTCAAAATTTAGCTCTCAGCGGTGACAGCTCAAACCTTTATGAACCAAATAATGGCAATTTTACTTTTCCGCCCAACCTATCTAATATGCGAGAAAAGTATTGGTTTACCCCAAAAAAAGTTGGAATTTTGAAAATTTTATTTGAGTTATTTTTACGTTTTTCATGAACACGAAAAAACGGTTTTTAGAAAAAATCCTGTGTGCATGTCGTCGTTGTCGTCGGCCACTTTTCCTTACATGTCTTGTTAGCACGATACTGCCTCCGGAGTGCAATAAGTCACCAATTTTATGATGGAATATTGTTAAGGACGTGTCACAGATGAACCCTATTGATTTTCAACTCACTAGAGCCAGTACAACGGGTGCTATGGTACTTGAAGTACGACATTTTGGCATTTTTTGAGAAATTTCAATTTGTTAGCACGATACAGCCTCTGGAGTTCAACAAGTCACCAATTTTATGATTGAATATTATTCAAGACATCTCACTAATAAACCCTATTGATTTTCGGCTCACCAAAGCCAATACAACAGGTGCTACAGTACTTTAAGTACGATATTTATGTCATTTTTGGAGAAGTTTCAGTTTGTTAGCACTATATAGTTTTATGATTGGATACTATTCAAAGCGTCTAAAAGATGAACCCTATTGATATTCAGCTCACTAAAGCCTGTACAACGGGTGCTGTGGTACTTGAAGTACCAAATTTTTTTCATTTTTTGAGAATTTTCAGTTTGTTAGCACGATACAGGCTCCAGAGAGTATACGATTGATCAATTTTATGATTGAATATTGTTTAAGGTGTCTCACAGATGTACCCTATTAATTTTCAGTTGACCAGAGCGCGTACAGCGGGTCCTATAAATCCGGATATACTAAATTTTTGGTTATTATTGGAGAAATTTCGGTTTGTTAGCACGATACATCCCCTGAAGTGTATACAAGTAACAATTTTATGATAGAATATTGTTCAGGGCCACAGATGCGGAAAAGTTAGTTTTAATCTTTAAAACCGTTTACTTTTAAACTAGTTGAAATGATTGCTAAATTCGATCCAGTCATGATGAAACATTTGATCAATATTCGAAGGTCTAAGGAAGTTGAGTCCAATCATACCTCGTTATCTGAGCAATCACTTTCAGAATGAATTAATTCATTTAATGTCAATAAATATTCATCAAGACATATTGAAATGTCTCAGAACAGCAAAATATTACTCTATAATTTTGAATGAAACTCCAGATGCTAGGCCATGTTGAGCAGCTGACTTTCATAATTCGCTTCGTTCATTGTTCTTCAAATTAAGTCGGAATTAGACAACATTTTCTGGGATTTTTCAATGTTTTGAATACTACAGGAGAAGGGCATTTCAATTTTTTAAGAGAAGAAATATTGTCAAAATTTGAAATAGGCCTTCAGGATATGAGAGGTCAGGGTTACCACAATGGTGCAAATATGTCTGGCAAGCATCTGGGCCTTCAAGCTGAAATTCAAAAAATTAACCCCAGAGCACGGTTTTTGCCTTGTTCAGCTCACAAGTTGAATTTAACTGTAAATGATGCAGCTAAAATTTCATATGAGACTGTAGGGTTTTTTCAATCATTCAGAAATTGTTCAATTTTTTATCTGCCTCACCATACAGGTGGAATATTTTAAATGGGAATGTGTTAAACTTAACTTTAAAATCAGTACTTGAAACACGATGGGAAAGTAGAGTCAGAGCCATTTGCCCTCTCAGATTTAAATTCCTCGAAATTTGTAAGAGTTTACAAGATTTGGTAGAAGATAATACAAGAGATATGAACACTAAACATTCTGCAGGGTCACTATTAGACAAAATTAAAACTTTCAAATTCATTTGTTTTATCATAATTTGGTATGATGTGCTAACATAGGTTAATATAGTGAGTAAAATGATCCAGAATCCAAGTACAACTTTGAATGAATGCCATAAGAAAATAAAGTCTTATCATTTATTTTACTGAAAAAAGGTCAGACGAATATTTCGAGATTTTTATTAATGGGGCTGTAGCAGAAGCAGAAAAAAATGATATAGAGCAATCATTTCCTTTATCGAGGCAAAGAAAGACGAAGCGTCAATTTTCATATGAAAGTGCAGATGAAGTAGTTTTGGATCCAAAACAAAAATTTAAGATCAGTTTTTATTTTCAAATTTTAGACACAACAATTCAATCCCTAGACTTGCTTCGAGGGGATAGGTAAATGCAATGATTTATTTGGATTCTTGGGTGATTACCAAAATCTAGAGTCTGATGTGATTAAACAATCATGTAGAGATTTGGATTTGGCTTTGCAAACCCAACAAGAAGGAAATGTATGCAAATATTGTTGATGGTCTTGATTTGCATAATAAAATTCTGTCATACAAAATTCTTAACCCAGTTCCAGATTCTAGCAAAACTTCAAACTTGCCCTAAGATATTTTAAATTGTATAATGAAGAAAAATCTAGTCCTTGTTTCCAAATCTATTTATAGCCTTGAGGATATTTCTGACCCTACCAGTTTCGGTGGCATCTGGCGAAAAGAGATTTTCAAAGCTAAAGCTTATTAAAAATTATTTGAGAACGTCAATGTGCCAAGAAAGGCTGTCAGATTTGGCAATCATTTCAATTGAAAATAAAATTTGTGAAGCCATTAATCATTTAGTTGTGGCCGCTACCCACAGCTTTGGTTAATGTACACTGTAAAAGTAGTAAAAACCTTGTAGTTCGTTTTCTTCTAGATTCTCCTTCTCAAATGTTATAAATATTAAAAAGTATTTTGCTGAAAAATTAGATATACCTTCTCGCCCTTATACTGTAAATATTTCAGGGTTGGGAAATAATAAATGTACAAACAGTATAAACGTGATTGAGATCATTCAGCTCTTTAATTGATTCTTGTCGGGTATTCAAGATAAAGTGTAGTATTATAGATAACATCACTGGATTACCTCAATATGTAATCTCTCCTAAAGATTTTCTTTTCAATAACATGTTAGGTTAAATTTAACATATCCCGTGTTTTTCAGTCCAGGGGAAATAGATATTTTAGTCTTAAAAAAAATGAAGTTATTAGCATGGGGCAAATATGCCTACCTTTGTGAAACCCCAATTGGGTTATGTAATAGCTGGTCCCGTTCCAGAAGCTCACTTTGAAAAACTCAATCGAACAAATTGTACATTCTCCTTTTTGACTGTTTCAAGTAGCTCAGATCCTGAAACAGATATTCTTGACAATCTCCTTGAAAAATGTTGGTGCATGGAATACCTGACTCAAAAGTTTCTTCTGTACATGAATTAGTTGAAAATATTTTTGTAAACACCACTAAGATTTTACCCTCAGGCAGATATCAGGTTGTTAATACCTATGGTAAAAAAACGAGATCATTCTCTATCGCCAAACGACGTTTTTTGCACCTTGAAAATAAATTTGCTAACAATGATGAATATTTTAGAACATATAAACAGGTTATATACAATTAACTAAATACCCTTCTTAATAAACATGGATTCTTCTTGCATAAGTGGCATTCTAATTCCACTGAATTCCGTCATCAATCTCTCATGAAAATAATGGATAATTAGAATTAAATCTAGAAAATTCCCCATGTAAAATTCTTGGCCTTAAATGGAATTCTTCCATAGATTTGCTTCAAATCAGTACGTCTCCCTTATCCAAATTTTGTGTTATGACTAAAAGAATAGTCCTGTCGATAATAGCTAGCATGTTTGACACTTTGGGTATAGTCAATACTGTTATTGTTCTTGGAAAATTAATTACGCAATCCCTTTGGCAACTTAAATTAAATTGTGATGATCCTATCACTGACAGTAAAGTTCTCACTCAATGGCATTCATTTGCCACCATTCTTAACGAATTGTCGGCATTTTCTGTCTCTCGACTTCTTGTTGAAAATAAATACATTCTGAAAGTAGCATTGCATGAGTTCTGCGACGCAAGCTTATTAGCACATGGCTGCTGCATGTATTTATTAGCTTACTATTCTAGTCTAATTCCTCAATACTTATTGCTTCCAAATCTAGAGTTAATACTATTAAAAACAAACTTACTATCCCAAAATTAGAACTTTATGCGATGGTGCTTTTGTAATAATTGTAAATATTGTATCTCCTTGTTATAAACTCAACTCCCTGAATCTTTGATCAGATTTGCTCGTCTCACTTTGTTAGGTGAAACAAAATGCAATCGAATTCAATCCATTCATGTCAAAACAGAATAGTGTGTAGAGGCAAATTAAATCGTATAGCAATCCAGCAGACACTCTGTCACTTGGAAAGTTTTCTAAAGAAGTTTGGCTGTACGTTTTTTGCTAAAAACACAGGATTTCAACTCTCTGGATTCATTTGCTCCTATCGATGACCTACCCTAAGAGCCCTTTCAGACTAGGATACTGTATATTAGATACTCGTATCCCAGATACAGAAAATACATGCGTTTAAATGTAGGTTTTCACACTGCATTCAGCACGGCATAGCGTATCGCGATACTAAATTTGTGAATCTCGCTCATTCAGCCGCCGGCGACAGTATCCGAATCCGGGATACCGAATTATCATTTAGCCTGTCCACGCGAGGGTTGGTTAATACCAAAAGTAAATACCCTAACGTCCTAGCGAGGATTGGTATTAATATTCCCATGCTAATTTACACCCTAGTTGGACTGATTATTTTCATTGCTTGCGAATAAAAGAGGTATTTAATATTATATAGTTTTTCATTAAAGGTACAGTGTTTATTAAAAAGGGTCAATAGAGTCAGTGCTCATTCATACCTTAATCATACCGTCACCTCCTACAACGGAGACAATCCCGTTCCAAACGGAATATACCCGCAGGCTCAAAGCCCAAATTCACAATTTGAATTCGTTAAAGCCCGAAATCTTTCATAGTGTTAATCTAAATAAAAACGAAATAGTGCGCGTTAATAAACCTATAGTTTCGCTCAAAACAACACCCAGAACTTCCAAAAACAAAGGTACGTCTAAACACAAAATCCATAAAAAACTTTCCGCTAATATAAAAAACAACAACAGTGACGCGAAAGCCGATGCAAGCGGTTGCCAAGGGCAATCAGCCCTCTCATTAGATAGTGCTAATTTATCTAATTCCTCAAAATACACAGAGGAATTACTAAGAATAAAGAACAAAACGCGAGAACCTAAAAATAAAAACTTTTTACAACTAGTGTTTATTGACGACGAGACGTCTAAACAAGACGTTACAGACAATTTAATCATCAATAACGAGAAAAAGTGTATAGTAAATAAAGAAAAGTGTATCGGAAGCGCGAATAAAAACTGTATAGTAAACCTCGAAAAAAATTGTCTAGAAAACACAATAGACAAAAACTGTATAGAAAACGACAGCAAGGAAAACTGTATAGGAAACAATAAAATACACCAAGATAGCGATAAATCAGAGAATTTAGAATTATCCTTTCCTGTTTATCGAGGAAAGGAAAACAATACAACTTCTACGCCAATAAATTCACTAAACATGGAGGAAGATACTATCGGCCCAAATACTGTAATAAATTCGACCGACGATGATCAAAATACGCAAGCAGCATGCGCTAATAATACAAAAACAACTACAATACATGCAATAGTACATAGAGGCCAATATGTCCTGGGCAGACGAAAAAGAAAAAGAGGAAGAAATTAATAAGGACAATTTCACCTCTCAATATGAGAAATATAACAAAGACAAACAAATTAATGCCAGACAAATATACAAAACCGCAAAACCTACCACACTCCAAGATCTGAATCATATAAATATAGTACCAATGGACCAAGACGTAACAAATAATCAAGGTTTTGAATTGCCAAAAAAGTTTTACTCATTTAGTAAAATTATGAGTCAAACATCAAAAAAGACAACTCAAATAACTACTCACAATAGTTACGAGTCAATTTCTGAAATGTCGGATGATGAGACAAAAAAAAGAACACAAAAAAAAACGAAAAAAAACTCAATTAAAAAAATTCAATCCAACTGATTACTCCTCTGATGAAGATGATGGGAACAACAAACAACAACAAAAAAAACCAAATCTGCACCAACAAAAAAAAAGAACAACACACATTGCCCGCCCATAGTCATCGACGGCAATGTATCGCACCATCGCGATATGGTGAACAAACTCAAAGAGGAAATAAAACACCAGTTTGAGATCAAATATACTAATAACTCCTCAATAGTGTTTACAAAAGCCGTCGACGATTTTGAGAAGCTTAAAAATAAACTCAAGCAAGAAAAAGTACAATTTCATACGTACGCAAGGCGTGAGGAGAAATCCCACGCCTTCGTACTTAGAGGCCTTGCCGAGGGACTACAACAAATAGATATAAAAGAAGATATCGAAACGAACTACAAAATTGAAGTCAAGGACATCTACAGAATGACGACCAAAGGAAGGCCGTTATATCTAGTGGTAACAGACTCCAAAGTTACACTGGACTATTTAAACAAAAACGTGAGGGTCATAGAACACACAAGAGTGATATGGGAGCACATACGTCAAAGTAAGCCGATGATACAATGTCATGTTTGCCAATTATGGGGGCATGCCACGTCAAATTGCGGCAGGGCTCCCAGATGCTTTAAGTGTGCCGGCCCTCACCTCACCCCAGAATGCGTAAAAGAAAGATCCACCCCAGCCAGATGCGCTAACTGTAAAGGAGACCATCCAGCGAATGCGGAAATATGTCCGGAGTTTGTGAAGAGAAAGATATGGGTAGATGAAGTAGATGAAAAAAGATCCCTTAACCTAAAATCTAAACCCTCCCAACAAAAATTCATCCCCGCACCCTTACCCACAACAAATCCATGGACGAGAAATAATAACAACAACACAGATTTTCCTAGTCTCCCAACAAAAACTCACCCTCAAACCACCCCTCACAGCACCCACCCTCAACCCCAATCACACACCACAACTGTCAATCAGCAAAACAAAAACTCAGACATTAACAAAATCACAGAGATCAACGGGATGTTCCAGGAGCTGCATTCGCTGGTCAACCTTGATGAGTTAGCGAGAGCTGTTGGCGACCTAATCAACGAAATGAAGAGAGCCTCATCAAAAATAGAAAAATTCACTATCTACAATAACTTTGTAGCTGGAATCGACAAATATGACATATAGACAGGTAGGTGAAAAAACAGCTTTTCAAAAAAGATATAATCTCAAAATAATAAATAATTTTCTGCAATGTATGCGGAGTGCAAAACAAACTCCCATTATTCAGACATTTTCTCGAAATTCATAAACCAGATATTTTCTTTCTAATCGAGACGTTCCTCAAATCATACAAATCAATAAATTTCAGAAACCCAGAATATCGTCTGTATAGACAAGACCGCGCCGGTGATGCCGACGGTGACGGTATTGCTTTATTAATCAGAAAAGGCATAAACTTCAAAGTCCTGCAACAAAATAATACATCAATTGAACATATTTCGATACTTTTTGATAATAAAATTAAAATAGTCGGCGCATACAACCCGCCCGGCAACAAACTTACACAAACAGATTTCTTCAACATATTTAACACACAAAACAAAGTTTTGGTAGTTGGTGATCTCAACTGCAAACATCCGCAGTGGGATCAATATACCAACTACCCGAACGCTAATGGAAATACTCTTATGAAATTCTGCGACGACACGGATTGTAATGTGTTCCACACAATAGAGCCAACGCATCATCCCTTTCAAACAACTCACGCGCCAAGCATATTAGACATCGCAATAGGTAAGAATATTAACAACTTAACAAAAATAAAATCTCTCCCAGATCTAAACTCCGACCATGACCCCATCCTTATACACCTTAAACTATCCCACAATATCACAAACACCAACGATTCCCACTCATATAATTGTAAAAAGACAAATTGGAACACATACAGGAAACATATAAACGAGAACTTAATAATTAGAGATAAAATTGACAACATAACTCAACTAGTTAAAATTATAAAAAAATGTCAAAAAATAATAATAGAAGCTAGGGATCAATCAACCACATTAACTAAAAAAACTCATATTAATAATAAGTTACCAGATAGCATTATACAAATAATTCAAGAAAAAAATAAGATTCGAAAAAAGTGGCAAATAACAAAAGATATAAAATACCGCCAAGAATTAAGGAACCAACAACAATTAATTAACAAACTAATTGAAGAGCACAAAAATAATGAATGGTCGAAATTTATAAAAACACTGAATCCGGACGATAACTCCCTATGGAAGGCTCGCTCGGCACTTTAGAAATAAACATAATGAAATAAACAAAATAAATAATAATGGACAAATATACAATAAAACCCCGGAAATCGCAGAACAGTTCGGAGAGTATTTCCAAGGCAACTTTGTAAATCACACACAACATACACAATATCATCAAAACATAACACACACTGTCCAACAATACATAAAGTCACTCAATACACTCAACACAACACAATTAACAACATGCAGCGAAATATGTAACACAATTCAACAGCTCAAAAACAAAACAGCCCCTGGTACAGACACAATACAAAATATATTACTCAAAAACATCCCAAAAAAGGCAATAGTACAATTAACACACATTACTAATTTTATTATCAAAACGGGCCAATATCCTGATATGCTCAAGATAGCCAACATCATACCCATTATCAAATCTAATAAACAATCTGGTTATGTAGATAGCTATAGACCAATTTCCTTATTAAATAATATAGCAAAGGTGATAGACAAAATAATTTTATTTATATTAAGAAATTATATCGAAAGACATAACATCATACCCCCCCAGCAATACGGATTCAGAAGCGGACACAGCACAATTGCGCAAATAGTAAGAGTGATCAACTACATAAGGGATGGCTTTCACAAGAAAAACAAAGCCATAATGGTCACGTTAGACATACAGAAAGCATTCGATTCCATATGGCTCGAGGGGTTAATAAATAAACTTATTAATCTAGAAATCCCAAGTTATTTAATCAAAATTATTAATTCGCACTTAATTAATAGGAAATTCTATACTAAAATTGATAACTACTCGGCCGGACCGTACTCCATGCAAGCGGGAGTTCCTCAAGGCTCAGTATTATCACCTTTGCTACACACCCTATTCATCCATGATCTCCCAACATCCCCCCAATTGTTAACTGCAATGTACGCCGACGACACTTGTTTTGTAGCTACAGCACAGAATCAAGAACACACATTGGAAATAGTACAAACACACATAAACATAAAAATCATTCCATACTTACACAATCAAAAATTAGCTATCAACGCATCCAAAACACAGTATTTATTACTCAGGAGAATAGCTAAAAAACACACTTCATTGCAATCTCAGCTTTGCGTAGATGGGCAGCATATTAAACCAAGCACTACCCTGAAATATCTAGGGTATACTTTACAAGGAAATACAAATGCAAATGCACATATTATGCAACAGATATGCAAGGCCAATATTGCGATGAGCAAACTATACCCCATTTGCACACATAGTAACCTAACAACACATAACAAGATTCTTACATACAAATACATCATCAGACCTATACTGACATATGCTGCTCCCGTTTATTACAACGGGACAAAACATAATGTCCACTCCCTGCAAGTGGTTCAAAACAAGTGTCTGAGGATGGCTATCAAACACAACTACTATCCCAGGTTATCCAAAAACACATGGTTACATGACAAAGCCGATACGCCAACTATTAAAGACTTCATAAACAAAATCTCGTCAAATTTTTACAATAATTGTCTACCAGAAGATCTTCGTAGAAATCTCACAGACGCTAATCGCGCCGGAGACATCCGAGATAGTGGGTGTAGGCTTCTGCATGACACGTTAATTACATAACAAGATTGTATAACTCCAAACCTATAGCATCACACTAAGTGTAAATCATCCAAACAAACAAATTTAAGTAAAATCAACGTTAGTCATGTTGCCGTCTCGAAAACAAAACAAAAACCCACATCATTTTTGAAACCCTGTTTTTTAGCTACTTTTCAGGGATAACCTAGCCGAAATATTCTAGGAGTCACAAATATTTGAGATACAAAGTTATTGTATATAGTGAAAAATTATGGATAATGTCTACGAGCAAGGAGCCATGAACTCCTTACAGGACGATCACAACAAGGAGAAAAATGGCCTGGACATCGGCGCACATATATTTTATGTATTGTTCTAATTGTTGTTCTGAGATACCATTACATGAATAAAGAATATTTTTAATAAATACCAAAAGTAAATACCCTAGCGTCCTAGCGAGGATTGGTATTAACCGTTACGTCATCGTTTGATGTCAAATTACGTCACGGTTAAAACCTCCAGTAACCCTGCCGGGAGCAGAGTTATAGCGGTTGACAGATGTGATATTTCACATTTGTTTATGGCATATTCATTAAAACTGAAGTTCTTAAGTTTCGAAATGGGAAAACGATAATGAACATTGAAAAACAAATCAAAACAGCGAAAATTTGACTAAACAAATGCTTTAGACCATATAGAAAGTAAATAAAGACATTGGTAAATACCACTGTATTAAAGAGACCAGTATAACCGTGACGTATTTTGACATTTGTTGACATTACCGCCGGTAATAACCACTCGCTCGCTTGGACAGGCTAATTGTGACTTATGAATCTATTCAGACTTGCATACTTTTGCGATTCAAGAAGCACAATAGCATAGGTGTACAATATTTTTATTATTCATTAGTAGAAGTGAAGTGGAATTAAACAATTTTTCGATTGTACCAAAGAGCGTGAGGTTTTTAATATCGACAAATTTATAAGTTTGGTAGAACCGAATTCTTGTATATGGGATATACATATAGAAATTAAAGTACCTATATTAGTTGCTAAGGGAAATTTATAGAGCCAATTAATTACTGTTGTTTTAACAAGTGAGACGATGAAATATGTAAATTTTTATGATTATTCTTCCAATACACAATAAAATGAAATATGTAGATTTTTTACGTTTATTCTTCTAAATACACAATTAAACACTTCAACCTACTCAACTTTTTAGGGTATGCATTTCACAATTATTTATGTGTAATAATAATAAAAAAATTAATCTATTACATATATTCATTATATAAGTATGTACAAAAAAGGAAGGATGCATAGATTTTTGTTTTTATATAAGAGGAACTCGTAACAAACGAATCAGATGAATCACAATCAAATAACACAATTTTCAAGTGTACAACAAAATAAAAACATCACCACTCCAGTCTGCCAACTCTTCTGATTCACCTGACGTCTCAACGGATGGATCCATTGTGGACCTTACTGACTATCAAGGCCAGACAGAAAATTAATGTTTATAATAAACAATATAAATATATATATATATATTAATATATTTCTTTTGTATTAATACATGTAAATCAATATAGAGAATACGGAAATCGTTACTATCACTTTTTTCTCACCTTAATGTCATAGAAAGCCGTTCTTTTGCTGGTATGCTCCTACGCAGTTTAGTATCCTTCTTGACTATTTCACTTTTCAAAATATTATGAAATTCTTCAAACGATTTTATAAACATCGATAATAATTAAAAAAAACTTTATCCAATCTTGTAGTAAATCTTGATGAAGTAAGTTATAAATTTCTTTAGTTTCCCTTAATTCTACTATAGGATGAACCCACATTTTATAAAAAGCCCCGTACAGCACTGATATTGACTTTGACTTTGTACTGATAAAATTTATTTACAAAATAATATATTAACAAAAGTATCTTGACTGTATCTGGCCTAAATTCTGTATCTCGCATACAGTATCCCAGTCTGAAAGGGCTCTAAGTGAAAAAAGTTGATTTAGTAGCGGTTAAAACCCTAGACTATAGAGCCCCTTAAGATTTGGTTCCCGGAATTTCCTATATTTCTCTAAGTGCAAAGAGTAGTAGCGTTTATTTTTAGATTTCGAAATAATTGTAAAAAGGATAGCAACAAGCAAACAAGCATCCTAACTGTAGAAGAGCTTGATACTTCTCAAACATTTATAATGTGGTAAATTCAAAATGAACATTTTCATATAGAAATTGATTTTATTCCACAGAATAAACCCACATTAGGTAAGTCTCTATTGCCTTTAAATGTTTTCTTCGACAAGAATAAAATAGTGCGAAAAGGTGGTAGGTTGCAAAATTCAAATTTAAATTATGACCAGAAATTTCCAATTTTGTTACCCAAAAATGAACCACTGGTTGACCTTTTAATAGATAAGGAACCTTGTAAACTAGGTCACAGCAGACCACAAAATTTGCGATTACGCTATTGGCTGCTGGGCAGAATGCAATCCATTAAACATATACTTTCTAAATATATAACCTGCTTTAGGTTTAAAGCGAAATTTACCTCTCAAATAATGTCCCCCTTGCCGGCTGACAAAATACTTCATCTCGAACTTTTCAAAAGGTTGGAATGGATTTGGCTGGCCTAATTTCATTGCTATCATAACGGCTTCGAAAGGCCCCTCTGCCAGAGGCATATATAGCCATATTCATTTGTATGGTCACCAAGGCTGTGCACATAGAGCTAGTTACTAGTTCATCTACTGAATCCTTTATTACAACTCTTAAGAGGTTAATTGGCCATAGAGGAAATCCTCAAGTAATTTATTGCGATAACGGCACTAATTTTGTTGGAGCCAGAAATCATCCCAAAGAGTTATCTGAATTCTTTAAATCCCAATCTACTTTCGAAAGTATTGCATCTTATCTCTCGTTAATTGAAATTTCTTGATCCCCTCATTGGGGTGGGCTTTGGAAAGCAACAGTTAAAAGCGCCAAGTCGCATCTGAAAAGACTGCTTGGCTCTTCCATTTTTACCTACAAAAAACTTCTATAATTCTAGTCTAATTTGAGGCTGTTCTTAATAGCCATCCGCTATACCAGATTTCTAACAATGTAAATTATTTGCGACCTTTGACTTCTAGTCATTTTTTAACTGGTTGTTCTCTTAGCTCCTTTCCTGTGAAGGATATTACATAAATCACTGTAACAGATTAAAATTTTGGAGTCAATGTTCCAAAATTAAGCAACTTTTTTGGAAGCGGTGATATATACATGAACTATTTACACCATCTTCACCACCGCTCTAAGAGTGTGTTCTACTTGACGCTCACGTTCAAAACATTCCTTTTTCCATTCCACTAGACGATCACTGTCGTTGCGGTCGCGGCGAAAACGTCACTACTGACGTCAATACTTTCACTCACATCGAGGTCACAACGACCCATCTGGAAAGGTGGGTCGAAGTGGACATTTGGAAATTGCATAAGATCCTTTACATATTAAATCGCAGTATATTATGATTTTATCATTCATAATTCATTTCTAATCTACTCAATTACTCTATTATCGAATTATAGGAAATCATAAATTATCTACATAAAAAATAGTAAAGTGTGACAAAAATCATTTACTTTAAATGGTTTTTGAATTCCTCATTTGAATAACGATATGTAGCCTGAGTTTTCGCTTTACATGATCGCTATTTTGTAAAATTGCATTCCACTCTTCATCTAAGCTAAATAGATGAAGTAGTTTCGGAAGTATTATGGCGATAAACCAATGAATACCCCAGTGTCACAATAAATGACATTTTGATTATATTCATATGTAAATTATTTAAATCGTTTATGGTTTGACTATTAGTAATATTGTAGAAGAACAATTATTATCAGTACAAACTAAAAAAGACATTTGTTGGTCAACGTATCACAAACTCAATTGATTAATTTTATCTCCATTTAGAACAGTAAACTCAGATAGAGGAAACTAGGACAAATTTAGAAAAATGCCTTTTCCCAAATAGGGGAAGTGAATTTTAGTGAATATTTCCATCCTATATTAAAAATCCCATATGAAGCAAGACATTTTCGAATAATTACAGCCACATTATCCCATATGAAGGGGGGCATATTCAGCGATAATTGCCCGGTAGGTATTGACAATTTCTATACAGGTCCGTATTGATAGTAACAATTGATAAAATGTGCATTTGTCATCTTAACATGCATATATACAATTTTAAAAGTCGCTGAACTGTCACGTTTCGGAAATGATTCTTTAAATTTAATTTAAGAAAAAGTGACCAAAAGTGATCAAAAGTAAACCTAAAAATACAAAACTGAACTATCAATATATATGGAAACAGTTTATGGATTTCATTAAAGAAAGAAATTATAGTTTAAACGAAAACACTTCAATACCGTCGCTGACAAATATTCTCACGGACTGGGCCTAAAACATGAAAAAGAAAGATGATGAGGATTATAATGACTATACAGTGAAGACTGTTTGGGCGTCAAAAATATTAAAGGGAAAATACCAGACGAATATAATATTAAAATTAATCCGGTTAATGACACAGAATTTAAAACAGCTTGTGAGGCAAAAAATGCCAAAAGAATGGAGTTACAGACAGACCTCCGGAAAAGAAAACAAAGTGCTGTATCATTAAAACATGAAGAAGAGTTCAAAGCCATGATACAGAACTGCGATAGAAAAACGCCTGATGGCTTACAAAAAAAGATGTTTTTTGTTTTATCGTCCAAATTAGCATGATGTGGAGAAGAGGGAGTAAAATGTTTAACTTCATATTTCAAAGAAGATATTAATAACGTGGGGGACAAAATAAAAGACTGGAATACAACTCAATATTTGACAAAACAATGCTATACTCGATAGTCGAAATTGTGTAAAGTGACGTCATCGGTTATCTACCGATTTAAAGTGAACTCCATGAGCGTATCATAGTTTAAGGGTGCGAATACTGAAATATCTGGAATTTCAATTTTTAACATTTGAAATAATAACTTATCACAAGTTGTTCATAAGTAAGTTAAAACAAAATAAAAAAATGTTTAAAAGTCAATTCCAACTTACTACTACTAAAACTAAAAAAAAGTTGTTTGTCAAGACCAAAATAAATTACCAATAAGTATAGGTATGTTGCGAGGTCACTTGTAAAATGTCTGACTAACTGGAAGCGGTATCACTCCCTGACGACTCCTCAGAATCATCGCTTTCTCCTCCTATATCGATAATGAGTGGTTCCGTCATTACTTCTACACGTATGTCTAAATCCCAAAACTTTATTTCTTCTTTTAATACGTGTTGAATACATTTACGCCAACTCTCAGCAGTAACGGTATGCAGCGCCTCGTCAAACAGTTTCTCAACGTCAGCCATTTTGAATGTACTGTTTTTTCTCGCAACATAATTTTTCACTTGGGCCCAAACCAGCTCGATGGGGTTTAACTCACAGTGGTAGGGAGGAAGTCTAACAACTGAGACGTTGAAATCACTGAACCAGGAGTTACCTTTGTTAAAATTGATCTAAACCATGTTTCAAACCGGTTACCATCCATCTCTTCATGGTAATCGACAGTTTTTTTGGACTGAAAACTTAGTAATCCACCTTCTACAAATCCTTCCTCGCTGCCAATGTGAGTGATAATCAGTCGACGTCCTTTCCCAGAGGGAGCTTTTAAACCGGAAGAGAAACCCTCCATAAAGGCTTGTCAATTGCTTCGTATATTCATGTCTTGCCACACTTTTGACACAGTGTGGCCTTCATTTAACCATGTTTCGTCAAGATAATATATGTGCCGTCCTTCGTTACGAAACTGTCGTATCTGTTTTAAATAATTTCTCCTCCATTCCACAATGTCATTTCGTTCAATTAAGGCACTGTTCCTACTTCTTGTTTGGTAACGAAAATTCATTAATTTTAAAGTTCGTCTCAAAACTTTATCACTGATGTTTGGTAAAGTATCATCAGCTTCTATTACCTTGCTCAATTTAGCTACCGAGAGGATTTCATTCCTAAAATAAAAAGAATGTATTTCCCTACGTATAGCATTCCGTGTTTGGTCGTCCAAAACAATTTTCTTTCTTCCCCTACTTTCCGGTTTACAGTTTTCACCTCGTTCTCTTGTCAAAGATCCGTCCCGCGATTTCTTTAGAATATTGTATATAGTACTCTCAGAAACTTTAGTTAAATAACTGCACTTAATCACAGCGTCACTAACACCCAACTGTTTGTCCATGGCACGCAGTCCTTCGTACACATTTAATATGAGGACTTTTTCTTCCCGAATTAAATTGTTACGACGCCGTTTTTTATCGCCAACACCGCTACACTCCGCCATTATTGTCACTAAATATACCGATATAAATATTACAATAAATACCAATAATAACCGATTTATCACACAAAACCACAACACAAATACTGATGTTACGTTCATGAAGAGAATAAACACCTCACATAACTGTTTACTATCACTGTCTCATTCGCGTAGCTCGATCTATCTATCTCGTTCTCAAAGCCGGAACATTGAAGCGACTCTCCAACATTGTCAAATCGGCGAGTTTTTCACAACAAACTTTGCGTTCAAGAAATATACATAAACACTTTATTTCACATTTCAAGTAAACTAATTATTATTAGTCTGCTTGAAATTTGAAATAAATATATTAAATTGGTATTGACTTAATTACATTGCATCTTTTGTACCTGAAATATTGACACAATGGATATGAAGTGTATTTATAAAATACAGCATTTCTCTCTAGAAAACATATGGCAACTGCGCTTTAACCAAAGTGTTGATTAGATAGCTCTGACTCACTTTACACAATTTCGACTATCGAGTATAGGAGGGGATAAACCTTGCGCTCATTCCAAGTGGCTTGTTATAAACATAGTTAACCCAGATTTGCATTCGGTAAGGTTGTTCAGAAAGTTTAGAGGAGAAGAGAAATTATATAAATATTCCAAGATTCTTCTTAACTGTTAACTCTTTTTGGAAGTTGGGCAAGTGGTACAAGAACATTCCTGACAGAAAAACATGATCTCTCAGTGAACACCAACGGATGCAAAAGTCAGGTTTGGCGACTGAAAAAGTTAAAATAACCAATCATTCACTATATGTAACAGCTGTTTCAAATTTATCAAAGGTAGGGGTTGAAAAAAATATGTTGATTAAAATGACTGGACATTCCAACTCAAAGTCTATAAAGCCATATCTCCAATGGAACGAGGAACACCATGCAAGTATAGTAGAGAAAATTAGAGACAATAATACTACTAACCTTAATAAAGAAACTAATGTAGCTAATGTGCCTACTAAGTTCTTTAAGTTATAATCCAATAGCAAACTTGAATACATCAACAAGTAGTACACCAGGCCCAAAAAATACTAAATTTTACGACTGTGTATTCCACTGCAATTCATGCAATTTTTAGGGTGTGTTTAATTTGTTAATTTTTATATAATATATATAATACCTACTGCTTAATGTACATTTGAATAAAATTTCAAACTTAGCATATACTTTTTTCTTTTAACTCTGGAAATATTCTACTGAATTACACTTGTGCATCAAAATAAACCTGATAATTTTCCGTGAAAGCATGTTGTCAGTAAAAAACTCCATTTGGTTATTTTCATATTTAGTTAAGAGTCCTCCTCCTTCGGAGTCTGTCTCTTTCACAGAAATATGAAAATAAACTCGTGCAGTTTTTAGACAACATGCTTTCACGGAAAATTATCGGTAATTTTGATGCACTTGTGTAATTACTTCCGAAAAACGATTTAAATGTTGTCAAACTAAAATAGCCAAAAATCTAGTATGTGGGAATTGGAGTAGCCTCTGCCATATATTGTGTGCTGTAAAAAAAGTGTCAAAATATGTGATACCACGATACATGTAACTTATCAAAACAATCATCCAGCACTATCAATCTAAATGAAGCAAATAAATAACACAAAAATTGTTGGAGGTAAAAAACAACAAATACTCAGTGATTGTTGAAAACGATATGTTATAAAAAGTAGCTTTCTAGAAGAAAAAATGAACATTTTGGAGTAAAAGCGAATGATGGTTAAAAAAGGTACAATAAATTTGGCCCAGTCCAATAAATCTACTGATAAAGTGGTAAACAACATACATAGCCAAATGTAACAGTGAATATTAAAATTGCTTCTGCCAATGTGTTACCAAGTAGTTCTAAAAGTCATGTGTCTTCAGATTTGGTTGACACTTAACATTATGAAGGATTTGTGAATTTGGAAATGAAATTATTCTTAGGAAAGATAAAGCTTTTTAAAAAGAATTTTGGAGAAAATAAGTAAAAAATGCTTGGCTTTACTTGTATAATGTAAATCATCACATTATTGTTCTTAAAATTAGACTATCTAAAAGACAAGTATTTAAGGAAACAACTACTGTAATGAAAGATCTGCCAATGAACGAAACTCGAAAGATTCTATTTGTTCTCGAGATTTTTAGAACGCTCTTTACCTCACACCTATTTAACCCTTTCACTGCGGGAGCTGTCCGGAGCTGCAGCAAGAAGTGGCAACTGAAGTGCGGCAAACGCGTATAAACGCAGTGGCTTCCGATAATTTTAATCGCGGGGCTCGTACGCATACGTCCATTAGTAGATATGATGCTTATATGATGGCGACTTGTAGTCACGCGAAAAATGAGCTCTGTAAAATAAGTGATGAAAACTTAGAAAAGCAATTTAAATGTTGCCAAACAAAATCAACGAAAAATATAGTCTGCATTACATGCGGAAATATATTTCATTTATCCTGTGCTGTGAAAATAAAATTAGAGTGTAAAAAAATATGTGATACCAGAATCATCTGCCAACAATGTGATAAAGATCTATCCGGGAACAAGGAAAGTGAGCTGGTAATTGAAGTCCGTATGTTGAAATCACTTTTAAGGGAAAAAAGATGAAAAATATAATCTTTTATTAGAAAACAGCAAATTATTAAAAAGCAACAATATTTTACTAGAAGAAAAACTGATAAAAATGGAATTGGAAGCAAAAACACAACTCCAACAAAAACCAACAGATAACGTGAATAATTGTAATTACAAACAAGCTCTACAAAAACCAGCAGTAAACAAAACGTTGCCAGATCAACAAAACAAGATAATGACAACGGGAATTTCAACCGATCAAAAACCAACGTCGTTGCCGAATCAATTCGCGAGTCGTGGAAATACGGGGGCGGTACGAAAAAATTTCAATCAAGAACTCCAACAGGCACAAAAAAAATGTCACAAATAGTGCATTTAACGCAAGAAAAAGAAGATTCGGAGAATGACAATCTCAAGCATATCACATATAGAAAATGGAGGTCAGTGAAAAAAACTTTTGGGGAAAGTGATTTCTCAGACGATTTTGGTGTGCCTAGGAAAATATGGCTGTACCTATACAGAGTAAGAAGGCATGTTACTCCTGAAAAAATAGAAAATCATATAAAAGCCCAAGATTCTTTTCAACATGCCGACATTATGGTGAAAGAACTCCCCACAGAAGAGAGTCAGAACAAATGTTTTATGTTTGGGATTGATTATAAATTCAAAGATAGTATTTACAACCCTTCAGCATGGCCCAAATCAGTAGCATTTCGTAGATTCAACTTTCGCAAATTCAATCAGTACACAACTAGACCAGAGGAATTTTAATAAGAAAATCAGATATTGAAGAAAATTCTTCACAAAATAAAGTCAATTTTAGAGATATTGGTCTAATGCACCAAAACATGCAATCCATAGGGAACAGTGTGGAAAAAAATAGAACATTTCTTGGTGAACAATAGTGACTGCCATGTTTTATGCGTTACTGAGCATTGGAAATCAACTACCCAACTGGAATGTATTGGAATAGAAAAATTTAATCTAGCAGCATCCTTTTGTCATACAGAAAACAAACGTGGGAAAGTGCTATATATTGTAGAAATTGGATAAACTATAAAACTTTAAAGGATATATCTAAACTGTCAGTTGTGGGGGATTTCAAATGTTCAGGTATTGAGGTTTCCCTTTCTGATAAAAAAGTGATAATTGTATCTTTATATAGACCTTTTGGAGGTTCAATGAGTATATTTTTTGATACATTTGAAAATTTGTTAACGAAAGTCACAAGTAACAATAAATTAGCTTTTATAGCAGGTGATTACAACATCGAACTGAAAGAAAATAATAACTACAAATCAAAACTACTAGCTCTAGCTAGTTCCTTTGATATGTATAGAGTTATTGATGAATATACACGCATAACAAAAAATTCCAAAACTTGCATTGACAATATCTTTACAAATTATAGGGGTACCTATATTACAAAAGTAATCGAGACTCATGCTTCAGATCATACAGCCCAAATAATTACATGTAAACTCAATCTGCAAAACCCAATGAAAGGTATCCACAAAAGATGTTTCACTGAGGAAGCCATACAAAAATTTCTTGAAAAACTAAACAATGAGGATTGGGCAGAGGTCTATGAAATAAAACATGAACAAGTAGACAAACAATGGGTGATGTTCATCAATAACTTTATGAATGTTTTCCAATCAAATACATACATTTTCATAAAAACAAAAATTATTACTCAAATTCTAAAATTAAGGAATGCAAAAGTAGGTTAGATACATTATTCCGTCTATCCAAGACGAATGAAAGTATCAAATGTGAATACTTGAAAACGAAAACTGAGTACGATAAGTTGTTGATATCGTCAAAACAGGAAAATTATAAAGAGCGTATAAAAAATTCTGATAACAAAGCAAAATGTATGTGGAGTATCTGCAACGAAATTAAGCTGTGACATACCAATAGATATATCAAATAAATTCAATAATGATTTCAGCGAAATATCTTCAAAATTAGTTCAGAGTAATAATGAACAGTTCACTTGTGTGTATGTGTATACAACCACTAACGCCAAATGATGTGGTTGCAATGTCAAATAAATTGAAGAATAAATATTCAAGCGGAGAAGATCAAATTCCAACCTGTTTGATAAGAAAATGCACAGTAGTAATTAAAGAAGTTTTAACATACATAATTAACAATACCTTGAATTTTGGCAGATTGTATTGAAAACTACAGACCCATAAGCTTACTCTCAAGTTTCTCCAAATTATTTGAAACTGCAATGTGTAATAACGTTCTACAGTTTTTCTATGAATGTAATATCTTGAGTGATAATCAACATGGTTACTTACAAAAAAAATCAACACAGACGGCAATCTTTCAATATACAGAGAGCATAATTGGTCTGATCGAGAAACGGCAGCTAGCTCTGGGTATGTTTCTTGATCTGTCAAAAGCATACGACTGTCTGGATCATAATATCTTGTTAATTAAATTAGAGAAATATGGAATAAGAGGAAACGCTCTGAAATGGTTTCAGTCATATTTAGCAGGCAGACGACAGAGAGCCAGTATTACTAAAGACTCGAAAAACTTCAAATCTGATGTTATAACAACATCTATAGGTATACCGCAAGGAAGTGTAGCGGGCTCTCTGTTGTTCGTTATATTTATGAATGATTTATGCAAATCTAAATTAGCAGAGAATCAATTTATAACTATTTATGCTGATGATACAAGCCTTCTGGCAGGGGGAGACACATATCCGGAGATGATGGTGAACCGCTGTAACATTTTTCAGAAAACAAAAAATTATTTTAAAAAAAAAAGTTAGTATTGAACGAGTGTAAAACAAAAGTGATAATGTTTGCAAACTATCTAACAGCAGATGAAAAACCAAATGACATCTCATTTACCAATATCACTTTTCAGTTATCGCATGACACCAAGTTTTTGGGTCTTTACATTGATGAATGGATGAACTGGTCACAACATATAGAGGAAATCTCTTCGAAGCTTGGAAAAGTGTCCTATGGACTAAGAATAATCTGTAAATATCTAGACAAGCAAGCATCTTTATCTCTTTATTTTGCAAATTTTGAATCGGTCATGAGATATGGAATAATTTTTTGGGTATCCAATAAGAACACATATTTGTTATTCAAAAAAGAGTAATGAGAATAATCAATTGCAAACATTATAAGGAGTCTTGTCGAAGAGTTTTTAAGAATAATAACATCATGACTGTTTATGCTCTGTACATTTCTGAATGTTTGATGTATTTGTTTAAAAATAGAGAACTTTTTAATCTAAATGCCACAGAACACAAATATAACACCAGGAGCCATGACCTCATTTATCCGTATCATACATAACAATGAATTCCATTTCTGCATAGTGGAATTATTATTTTCGACTTTTAAAAACCCAGCTGATGTGAAGGAAACACTCAAGATTAGTAAAACACTGAACATAGTAAAGATATTTGGAGATCAAACTGTAAAACAAAGGGAATATTATAAAGTAGTGAAGAAAAGGCTTCAAGAAATCATCGCAACAGGAGACAACTCGAAAACTATCAAGTACATCAACTCTATCCCTACAATAGTAGAGCGAAATATTGGAAGTGAAGAAAAAAACCTGTGATTCCTAATATACAACTCAATCAGGATGTTGTTTATGTGAATGTTGGAAGTTTCGTGGCTTATAAGTTTGATGTTATTTTGAATATTGTAAGTGTAACCCAGCACTGATAATTCTAAGTGAAGCGAGAACAACTCCAGATGTTAGCGATGCTGAAATATATATAAATAATTATAATGTAATCCGATGTGATA
The DNA here is from genome assembly GCA_963921935.1 of Galeruca laticollis. NCBI lineage: Eukaryota > Metazoa > Arthropoda > Insecta > Coleoptera > Chrysomelidae > Galeruca > Galeruca laticollis. Next base: position 46,473,674 of record OY998180.1, on the reverse strand, counting down.
GTAGCAGCAGGCACACTGGAAGGGTTGTCATATATATATATATATATATATATATATATATATAAGAGACAACATAGAATACAAGGTAAAAAATCTTTGGTCAATGAACCTAACTACTGGATTCAGTTTGTTGAAATTAAAATCAATGGCAGGAAATGGTCAATAGGAGGTATTTATCATTCGCCTAATGAAAGTCATTCTGTTTTTCTGGACAGTCTGGAAAACATTCTTGAAAAGTATTTCTATAACAAAAAATGTACTCTGATAGGAGATATCAATATTGATTTAAAAAAAGATAGTTTTTATTCTAAAAAAATTATAAATATATTCAACTCATTTGGAATTGAACAACTTGTTCCGGAGTACACACGTGTGACAAATAACAGCAAAACTCTTATTGATTATGTGATCTCTAATGAATCAAATATACAAACTGCTGTACATGATGTACCAAAAATCTCTGATCATTCTATAATATCGGTTGACATTTTTAATTGTAGGAAAGAAATTTCCAACAAACTCATTCGTATAAGAACTATAAATGAACATACATATAAGGAAATAAATTTAGAACTTCTCTCTGTTGACTGGAACTTAAATACAATCAATGTGAATGAAATATTAGAGGAAATAGGAACAAACTGCACTGTAATTATGGATAAAATAGCACCTGAAAAGCAAATACAAATTAAGTCAAATCAAGTACCGTTTTATGAATGTGAACTGAAAACATTGTCAAAAGAAAAAGATAAGGCTTATAAAAACTTCAAAAAAAGTGTAGCTCCAGAAAAAGAACAAAAATGGCAACAATATAAATACTGCCAAAATACCTATGTAAATACTCTGAAAGAAAAACTATATTTTGAAAATAAAATTGATGAAAATAAAAGAGATCCTAAGATTATGTGGAAATATCTGAAACAACTAGTTAAACCAATAGTATCCCCTAATTTAAAGAGAATTATGTTTGAAAATAGTAATGGGAAACTATTCAGTGATAATCCAATAGAGGAATAGAGATTGCCCATAATTTTAATGAATATTTTGTAAATAGTGTAATTGAAATAGAAAATAGCATATACTGTGAGGAGATATGGACACCAAATAACTACGAACCCATAAAAAGTAGGTTGAAGCAATTCAAAGAAATAACCATGATAACCTTACGTAAAATAATATTTTCTCTTGACAAAGTAAATAAAAGTGAAATAATCAATAGTAAATTTTTAAAGGAAACTTTCAATGTATCTGGGCATGTAATATTGAACGTTATAAATACTTCCTTCTCCACAGGATTGTTTCCTGACCAATATAAAATTAGTACAGTAACTCCAATTCCGAAAGTAAATAATACAAGTGATGCAAGTAATTTTCGTCCAATTAACAGTCTTCCAACACTTGAAAAAGTACTGGAACTGGCAGTATATGATCAACTAGTTACATACTTTAATGAAAATAATTTATTCATAGAAAATCTCTGGTCTGGTTTTCGCAAGAATCACTCATGCGAAACAGCGTTACAACTAACAGTTACCGAGTGGAAAAAAAGTATTGATAAGAAAGAATATATTGTTGCGGTATTTCTAGATTTCAAACGTGCCTTCGAAACGATCAACAGAAAAACTTTAATTAATAAATTGGAGTATTATGGTGTAAATGGAAAAGCTTTAAACTGGTTAGATAGTTATCTGGATCAAAGAAGCCAAAGGACAAAAATTTGTGATGTAATGTCAGATCGAATTATAAACGAAATAGGTGTACTACAAGGAAGTGTTTTGGGGCTATTGCAGTTCATTATCTATATGAATGATATCAAATATGTACCTGGTTCACACCATATTAATTTATTTGCTGATGATACCCTTATATATACTACTGTGATTTAGAAGAAGCTGTGCAAAATATCAATGTATCTTTAAAGAACATCGAAATATATCTACAAGTGAATAAACTCAAATTGAATGTTAATAAATCTAAGGCATTTATTGTTTCAGCGATTTCAAATCAAAGAATGATTGATACTAATACTGTTAATATCAGCATATTTGATAGCCAACTCGCAATTGTAAATGAAATTAAATACTTAGGATTTATTACAGATCATCAGTTAACTTTGAATAAGCATGCCCAATATACCATTAGAAAAATATGTAAAAAATTGTATTTTTTCTCTTGAATTTCGAAATCTCTATCAACCTTTGTTAGATTAACTTGTTACAATTGCATAATAGCGCCACACTTTGACTACTGTGCCACATTGATGTATCTATTCAACCGAAATCAAATAGGACAAATGCAAAAATTACAAAATCGAGTAATGAGAATTATTTTGAGGTGCAACCAATATACCCCTGTTGAATTTATGTTAAATACCCTACAGTGGCAGCCGGTACACAAAAGATTGTACTACTTGGGTATGATTTGTATTTTAAAAATTATGAGTGGAATTCAACCAGCCTATCTTAGCAAATATTTAATTCGAAATAGTAACATTCATTCATATAACACAAGAACATGTAATGCATTTCACATATCTCGAACAAATTTCAAGAGTGGTATGAATTCGTTGTTCTTTAAAGGTCTAGAAAGCTTCAATAAGATACCTGATGAAATAAAAAATGTAAGTTCCTTAAAAGTATTTAAAAAATTATTATTAGAATATATGAAATTATAATGCATGACATACTGTGAAAATTATTTATTTATTCATTTGTAATTATATTTATATTAATTATTTATGTATTCACAACTATATATTGTATATTAGGATTCCTAAATAAAGTCTACTACTACTAGTACATTGAGACTTACTGAAAAATCTCCGTATTATGTGGCAATGAAATTTTACAACAAGTTACCAGTACTGGTAAGACGTTCTGCTAGTAGCAATCAATTCATAAAAAACTTCAAAAAGATACTTGTGGATCTAGAACCCTATTGTGTTGAGGATTTTTTAAATCATCAGTTTTGAAATATAATTGTGTTTGATGTCATTTTATTACATGTTGTAAATGTTTTTGTACAAATAATTTTTAAAATAAACATTATTATTATTATGTTGTTGCCTCCCCTTGGCACTAGATGCCAGGAGGCATCATGCAATTTTTATGTGTCGTAAATGCGAGAACCGTCTAAAGACGTTCAAACCTGTAGAAGCGTGTCAATGGCGTTCAATGTTATATATATTTGATAATTTGCTGATGTAGATTCAGTTTCAGAGTGGCATTAGGCTATTTTTAGTGTATTTATTGTATGTACCAGGACAATAAAAATCAGAGGCAATATTTGGATAATTTTTTGCCCTAGAGTTGTGGATATTATTGTTTTTCGAAAAATTAGTAAATGTACAAACTGATTAGGAATGTAAAGACAACTTTTTGATCATGTTTCTTTTTCCGGTAATTTATGATTTTGATCAGATACAAAAATCCACAATGTTTGCCGTTTTAAATAAAAATATAATAAACAATATTATTATAAATAATATTTTATTGTTGTGTAGCAATGTTTATGTTTGTTATTAAATTAATTTTATTCATAATATTTTAATTTGAAATTCATAACATTTCAAATTAAAATATTATGAACAATATGATTATAAATAATTTGTTTATTTTTGTATATTAATCCACATTAGTTTGAATGGTACGCTAATGTGTAAAAGTAATGCGAGAAACACATATCCAGATGTGAAAATTAAGGTACATATCCATATAGTACACTCTCTAAATCCAATTCACAGGACTAATACATTTTGATAGGTTTATGATATATTTGAAAAAAGCTACTGCATAATTTGTCTTTCAGTTAACAGAATTTCATCTCCTCTTTGAAAAAAGATTTAGCTGATATATTGAGGGAAAAAGCTTATGTAACTTTGGGATATTTGTGAAACTAAAAGGAAAGCTTGTTTACTGTAAATCCTACTTGTGATGATTTGTCCTCTTATATATCTAAACGATTAATAAGTCAGTATTAAATTAAAAGACAATAAAATTACAATTTTTGAATGGCTTTCATGTAAAGAACAATAAGCTTCATCAAACAAATCAACTGAAGAAAAAAATGTATTGCTTGCATCTATCTAATTGACCAGGAGCTCCACAGCTCACAAGCCAACCAATTAGCTTATAGAACTACTGTAAAGTTTTGATTGCTAATAATAAAAATTAAAAAAAAACTAATTGACCAGTCAATATGGTTTAATCCCTGTAAAATAATTTAGTAGATTCAAAAAATATTCATGGATAATCATGCCCCATATTCCAAAACTGAATATATTATAAACTATGAGTTATCAAGTCATAGTTGTGAAAACTATTCTGTTTTGTGAATACTTTCTTATTTTTATATATAGATTGTACTAAATAAGTAAATGAGCCAAACATATACAATGCTTGAAGACAGATTCTACAAAAATTAAAGTATCTTTATATGCTAAAACCCACCCTGCATAATTATTAAGAGAACAGGTCTATAAATTTACAATACTTACTTGTAGGAGGTGATTGAAGTCCACTTAATGTAAAATTTTGTTGTGGAGGGTGATGTTGTATTGTAGGAGAATATTTGATTGCCATGTCAGCATCAATTTCCATGCTGTTGCCAGTAACAGCTGTAGGAGTGTATTCATCTTTAACCAATCTAGGAGTCCCTGACTGAAGGGTTAAACCTGAGAGATCAATACCAGGTGAAACAACCCTCTCATAGTGATAAGGATTAACACAAACTGAATCACATTTTAAATCAAATGCAAACTGACAGTACTTCACGTGCTTCAGTTCATTTTTATGTAAGTCTGGCCACCTCCATATTCGAGCATAAATTACATGAGGAAATCCTAAAAAATAGTATATAGGAATAAAATACGTTATCTTATTTCACATTTTAAATATTTTTTAGTTTGACTTTAAAAAAATTAAATATGTTGTGGAGAATTAATAGAATACAAAAGTCTAAAAGATATAAATGAACCTCTAAATGAACATTTTTGTTGAATTACCTTTTCTTCCTGCTACTTGCAATCTACCATCCAACGTTCTTTGAATAGTGACACATTTACTAGGATGAGCTCCACTAGTTGTAATAGCTGTAATTAATGAATCCAGCTCATCTCTTTTTTCTTTCAATTTCTTCACCAAAGATTCGATAGCCCTTTTTGCAAAACCTTCACTTTCTCCACCCTGCCTATGACACATCAAACTATGTACAATACTAAGACAGGCATCTGCTGATGAAGGAGCATTTGCATTAATTGCAGACATTCCTCAGCCTAAAAAAATCATTACACAAAACTTTTCAGTTACTGTTGATAAATAAATGGTTTCATATCTAATTTCGAAAGAAAAATGCGTACCGAAATTTACTGCATATATGCTATATGAAAGTCCATACAAAAACTTTTTAAATTGTTATTTTTACTCTGTAGGTATATAGAAATATTCAGGAATATCTGACTAGATTCACACAAGTTATTTTTTGTTTTGGTAAATTATAAAATTAACATAACATAATTAGAAGCTATCTAGAAAAATTAAACTAAAAGCAATGTTCACAGCACCTAACAAGACAATATGTATTACAGGATGTACTTTGTATAATTGCCCATTCAGTTTTTAAAATCTGCCCAGTTGGTATATTTCAAAAACCATTGTTACTGTAGTTGTCAATTTACAAGATAAGTAATTTGTTTATTAGTGATCCTCATAAATGAACAATACGTTAATAAATTTCTTTCCTAATAAATTTATACACAGAGTGTACCTTATTATTAAAACAAATTTGAAACAAAGAACCGACTCCATACAAAATTTAGTCATCCTAAGTATTAAAGTTCTAAAGTTGCATTTTTGTACTTACTGATAGTTTGCTCTTTATTGGAAAATAATCAACCCCATTCGGAGGAATTAAAAATATTTAAAAACAATTCATATAACTAAACACCTACATAGATAAAACTAGTTAAAGCCTCTCTTACATTTGTCATAGGTATATAACTACCAAGACCATAGTTACGTTTTATTGACAGATAGTAGAAGAGTATGGTTTTGGAAATGCCAGTTACGCCGTTTGATTCACAATTCACCTGTTTTTAATACCTACAATAAAAATTTCATAGAAATGTATGAAAAATTTATCTTGATAACAATGATAATAATTACTATGTACTGTTATACTGTTTGCTCCGAGTTCTCTGAGTAAATTATTTCTCAAAATATTACCCACTAACAAAATACTTACTACGAAATCGAAGAGTGCGCAGAGTAGATAACCTGACATACAAATCTGTATTTTGTGGTTGTTTAACTTACATGAATCATAAATATAATCATAACCAAAAACAGACGAAAAACTTAAAAATCTCAATTATTTAATTCCCACAAATATAAAACAAAAGAAATCCATTTACTGCAGCTTCGGCTACCGATTTTCCTATAGTAATAAGTGAAAATGTGAATTAAATTTCTCGGATAGTTTTGAAAACTTCTGGCCAAATGTATCAGTTTTTAAAAATGCAAATGATGAACTAACATTTCCTTTATTAGTAAAATTAACAAATCACATTAGATTTCTTTCTCATATTCACCGAAATACTACTCTACGAATAGAAGGGCATCTGCCTGTTAAACGTCTTCAGCCCTATGCGACATCAACTCGCTGCGGTTGTGTTGCGAAGTATTTAAATATACGTATTGCCATCTACCCGTGAATCGTAAAAGCACTCCTTGCCACAATGGACAGCAGGCATCTACAGTCTAGTAAAATTTAAGTCAAATATCAGATTAGTTTAAAATCAGATTGACATATTTCTTTACCTTATTTTAACATTAAATTAACAAAGTAATAAATATATCAACATGATTTTAACCCTAGAAAGCTTACGGGGGTGTCCAGTAACCCCAGCCAAATTTTAATTAATAATTATTAAAAAACCGTAACACTGGCAACCATGTGTTTTCTGCTATGTATCGGTATCCCGGTGTTCTATTTATAACGCGTGTGGCAGTACTGTTTGTTTTATGACGCAGTGAGTTCTGTCGCGATCGGGGTGACGTGTAACCCCAAGTAAGCAATAAGCGTTGTTTAAAATATTGAAGATAAAAAAAACTTTCCATGGCTGTTCGACCAGGTGACCCAAAATTCGAGGAAACTGTGCTAAGGTGGTATGAGGAACTTGAAAGTCAATATGATTCTGATAATGAAGGTACAGATTATGAAGATAATGTGTCAGTACAATCAGATTCAGACAGTATTGTATCTATCGAAGAAGAGGAATACGAAGACAGAGAAGATATTATAGATAAAAATAGAGAGAATAAAGCTGAAGACATAGATAGTGAAAAAGATCCTCTTCAACCAAAAAAGTTCAGAGGAAAGAATGGTTATAGCTGGTCTGCAGAACCACCAAGTCGTACTCGAACTCCTCAGCGAAATATTGTCTTTCGACTTCCAGGCCCGAAAAACGATGCTAGGAATATAACAACAATATTGGATTCGTGGAAACTGTTCTTTAGTGATGAAATTATTATTTCCATCGTTGTATACACTAATCAAGAAATAGGTAGGCAAAGACAAAAATATTCTAAAGATTGTCGTTATGTAAATGACACTGATTCCATTGAAATTATGGCATTATTTGGTTTACTGTATATTGCAGGCCAAAAAAAAGAAAATCATCAGAACTCAAAAGAAATGTGGTCAAAGTTTGGACCAGAAATATATCGTTGTATAATGAGCGAAACCAGGTTTAGGTTTTTGATATCCTGTATAAGATTTGACGATAAATGAATCAGAGATCCTCAAGACAAATTTGCCCCTATACGTACTATATGGGAACGATTTATTTCAAACTGTACTAAAAATTATACGCCCCATAGTTATTGTACAATTGATGAGCAGCTGTTGGGATTTAGAGGAAACTGTCCATTTAGAGTCTATATTGCTTCAAAACCTGATAAGTATGGACTCAAAATAATGACAATGTGTGATTCACGCACGTTCTATATGGTGAGTGCTATTCCATATATTGGAAAAATAAAAAGACCAGATAAAGAACCTGTGCCAGATTATTATGTGAGAACATTGACCGAGAGTATCCATGGAACAGGGAGGAATATTACAATGGATAATTGGTTTACCTCTATCCCATTGACCGACAAAATGTTAACGGAATTCAATCTGACTATTGTAGGTACCATCAGAAAAAACAAACCAGAAATTCCTTTATCTTTCCTCCCAAGTAGGGAAAAAAAAGAAGGTACTTCTCAGTTTGCATTTAGTAATAAAAAAACTTTGGTTTCTTACACACCGAAAAAAATGAAGTCAGTATTATTATCATCCAGCATGCACAGCGGAAAGGTAATTGACGAAAATAGCAAACCTGAAATCATAAACTTCTACAACTCAACAAAAGGAGGGGTGGATACATTTGATCAAATGATGCACACTTCATCTGTCTCCAGAAAAACGCGTAGATGGCCACTACGATTTTTTTATGGAATGCTGGATCAAGCAGGAATAAACTGCGACGTGATACACCAAATTGTAAAAGGTAACAGAAAAAAGAGTACTCGCCGAACATTTTTATTTGATCTTGGATTTGCTCTGGCTAAACCTCACATGGAAAGACGTTTAACCAAAAATCTGCCTGGTGATTTAGCATCATCCATTAGGAACATACTTGATGTGAAAGATGAGCCTAGACCTGAAGGAGAACCTCCAAGAAAACTTTTAAAACAGAAGCGGTGTTTTTTGTGTGCAAGAACAAATGACAGAAAAACCAAAACTGCCTGCGGGAAATGTTCAAAACCAATTTGTAACGACCATAGGGTGGAAATATGTTTAGAATGTTTGAAATAAAAGTTTTTTGTTCAAATACTGCAATTTTTTTTATTTATTATGCCTATTTTAATTGTTTTTTTTGGGAGGGGGTTATCAGTAACCCCATGTAAGCATTTAAAGGTGTATCTTTTACGTAAGCACTCTAGGGTTAAAGAAATCTGATATTTAAGTTTTTATGAGATCAAAGCAATAGCTGTGTTTGTTTATACATAGACACAAACTTTTTGTTTATAATAATAGTATATTATTTAAGAGAGGTAATGTAACTTGATGAATTACAAACTTCATCTGCGGGAGTTATATGACCATTACCGCTAGTTGAATACTATACTTTATCTACGACTATAACAATAAATACAAAGATGGAAGAACAGAGAAAGAACTTTATTCACAAATCTTAATAGTTACCTATAACAATGCTATAAAAATTTTAGTTGTAATTACTCATTTTGTTTATTAACCAAATTAACTGTAAATTTTCAACAACCAGTAAACTAAATATGTGTGGGACTAAAGAATGCAAGTTTATTATTTATTTTCATGTTTGTTGATGTAGGTACTATCTGGATGGCGTTTTAGTGCCGTTATATCCCCTCAGCATTGCTTAAAAGCTATGGATAATTAATATATAATTTAATAGGAATAGAAAAATACTATTATAAGCATGACAAAATATGATGTGTATATTTACAAAAACTTTTGATACATTATAGTAAATGTAACTGTTACTACACAAAAGTATTTCATTGTATATTATAATACGAATACAGTTCCTAGTACCGATAAACAAAGAATACACCAACTAATAGCTATAATTCAAATATATAATAATTTATTCACAAGGTAGAGATAAAAAATGACAATTTATATACAGGCAATGTGTGAATAAATAGAGGTTAATCTACGAGGTATAGTATGTATATCAGAATACACATATATACCTGTATGTAGAGCGAGAATATATAAATAAATCAACAAACAAATATATATACAAAACAGCACACAAAACATAAGATGAGTTGAAATGTACAGAATAGTTCCTAATTATAAAGTTAAAAATACATAAAAAGTAGTGCTTAAATAAAGGTGTGATCTGATTTAATTTTCGTTTCCGTATAATTTCTGTCCTGCTTAAGATTTTTTGCTAGATTTGCACCTACATTGCTAAAGAATGAGTTGAATTTATCAGAGATTATAATTGGATCGCAAGTTATATTTTCATTCTCAGTCTGCATCAATGATATATCGGTATGTTGTCTTGTATTCGTTAATTCATTTACTAATTGCCATAATCGTTTTGAGTCTGTCCCTTCTTGTTCTATCTTGTTTTTGTAGCATTTCATTTTTGTGTCTTTTATTGCTTTCTCTAGTATTTTTCTGTAAGTATTGTATTCAGTTTTTAAAATTTCATTTTGTGGATTTTTCTTTAATCTAGCATACGTAGTATTCTTTTTATTAATGGATTCCAGTAATGATCCAGTAACCCATGGTTTCCTCTTTATATATTTGTTTTTAACTTTTATGAATTTCGAGGATCCATCTATTGCAGTTTGGACTAGTCTGACAAATTCAGTAACCGAGTTTTCCAAATCATTTATTTCAAAGAAATATTTCCAATCCGTACTTTTAATGACTTGTACCAATTTTTTTTCGTTTATTTGTTTATAGAATTTGGAATTGGCTGTAGTTTCTTTTGCATACTTATCGTTGAATATTATTTGCAATAGTATTGTGTAATGGTCGGTAATACAAGTCTCCACAGTCAGCGGAATGATAGATTTAAGGTTTCCCTTTTTCGACTTAATGAAAATGTGGTCTATGCATGTACCTGACTGTGGTCTGGTGGTAGTATTTATTGCTGACTTAAATCCATACTCTCCTAATGTGTCCAGGTAAATCTGCGAATCGTCTGTATTTTCATTCAAGTCGATATTCATATCTCCGATAAACACACTGTATGTGAAGTTCTTTGGGTGATTTTTTAACATATTGTCCAGGTAATCAATAAACGGTGCGATTTGAGTATTACAAGGTGATCTGTAAAATGCATTAATAATAATAACTTCTTTGCCAATAGTCACCGTCAATTGGAGTAGACTTGTACCATTTATTTCAATTTCTTGGTGAGAGTGGTATTAATTAGATTTAATGAAAACTACTACTCCATCATTCTGGTTGAGTTTGCCAAAATTATAAAGAGTTGTATAGCCTTCAATATTATATACTCCGATGTCATCTATAATTCTAGTTTCTGTAAGTACTATGCAGTCTATTGAGGAGTCTAATTCCTCTAGGAATATTATAAATTCATCCAGATTTTTAGCTATGCTTCGAATATTATTATGTATTATTTTGAAGTTGCAATGACAACTATTGACTTTTAGTACTTGTTTAGCTTGGTCGGCATTTTCTAACACAAAATTTCTTATTTTTTCTACTTTGAAATCTCAAATATATGGATTCATTTCAGAGCGCTCACTTATATAGATATAATATACAATTTTCAAGAAACATCAACAATGCATGGAATAAAATATTCATTTGCGATACATGTATTTCAATAAATATTAGTCCGAGCTTTTAACATGAGATTATTTGGCATTTATGCACACAAGCGGCCTTTGAATGATTTTATTTTTTGTCCCATTTGATACATTTTTTTGCAGCACTCTTTCACTCTTGAATATAATTTTTTAGCTTTTGGCGTTAATTGAACTGCTCTAGATACATTGATTTCTTTTAAGATGGATCCTCCTAAAAGTTAGAAGTTATAATATTTATTAAGCTTGATTCTAATAACTACCTTTTTTAGGTGTTTTTGGTATAATCCTATTAGGTGTCTCAAGTCTACTTTTATTAGGTGTTTCAGGTCCTATTTCTTCATACTGTTTATCTAATAAAATTGGATAGTCTTCGTCTAAAAAAATACAAATCTATTAAAGTATGTTGATAAAATTAAATACAATAAAGCATATTTATTCATAATTAAAAATTACCGTATCTTGTACTTGGTCCAGGTTTAGGATCCAAATATATATCCCCAATTTCAACAGCAAATTCATCATTTCCAACAGTTTTGTCCTTATCACCTACTGTGATTTCTGGAATTAAAATAAAATAAATTAGTATGCATATATGAACTCTGTCAACATATAGGATAAGAATGGGTGATTTTTTTATGATAAGTGCATTTAGATATACCTATTTCTCTAATTTCAAATCTAGTTTTGTGTTTTTACATTAGAATTTATGATATATTCACTTACCATCCGGTAAATTTACAGTTGGGATTGCTGTCTTTTTAAGACCTCTTCTTGTGCCTAAAACTTTACAGTCACTAGAAAAATGTTCGTCACACACTACATATTTTTTATAGATCTCTTCAGTAGACAAATCTTGATAATTTAATGGTCGTATTTTTGAAATCCATTCGCTATATACAATTGGTTCATTTTTAGGAAAACGATGCATTTTTCCTTCTCGATTTGTACATTTCGGTACGCAACATTTCCGTTTAGATAAAGGAGGTCGGTAATCTGAATCCATTTTAGGAATACACTATTATTCTTATAATCACAAGGGACAAGTTTAATGTTTAACGAAGAAAATAAAATAAACTGCGGTTCGTTTCTTACAACTGCTTTCTCGTATAGAAAATACTAGGACGTGGTGCCCTCTTACATTCAATAAAAGGTTTACATATTTACAGTCATTACAGAGACATCTACCAAAACATAGAACAATTATAATGAGTAGCGCAACAACCTTTGACAGCGCCATCCTCCGGGTGTGTTAAAAATATAAATAAGTTTTGGCGGGAGTACATTTGCTTTCTTTTCTATTCGTAGAGTAGTATTCATTCGGTGTATGGTGTTTTGTGGTTTATATATACAAGTTTATTATATGCTGGAAAAATAATTTTTGGATAATTACGTATTATTAATATTATTGCAATTTAATATGTAAACAACTGCAAAGGTTACCTAAATAATACGTATTTATGGCCATTTACGGTGTTACCTGTAAATGTGAAATATTTCTGTGTTGAACGTTGTGTAAAATTAAATACTAAACTTCTTAATTTTTGTCATTAATCCAATTCTTAAGAAGTTCAATATATTTAACATTGACGATTTTAAGGATTAATAAATTCTTCTCTCTAAACGTAATTGGTTTTGTCGTACCTACTTCATCTTCTACTTGTACCAAATGAATTGTTTCCAAACTTTATAATGTACTCGCAATAAAGATTAAAAAACGAAAACTAACAACAGGGGTGGGATCACGACAAATAGAATTCTATTTTAGTGACGTCATGTTTCCTATACTCGATAGTCGAAATTCTGTAAAGTGACTCATCGCTCTTACTGTCCATAAAATCAGTTGCAGAAGCGAACTTCATGAGCGCATCATTTTTGAAGGGTTCTTAATAGTCCTAAATAAAAAATAAATAGAAAATGTTCTTGTACGCTCTGGCGTTTAAATTTGAGAGAACAGAAATACGAAATTATTATGGTAGGTATCATTATGTATATACAGGGTGTTACCAAGAATAATACACATTTTTAAGGATGAGCTATAATAAGATGTATATAAAAAAGTCGATAGTCGAAATTCTGTAAAGTGACGTCATCGGTTATCTACCGATTTAAAGTGAACTCCATGAGCGTATCATAGTTTAAGGGTGCGAATACTGAAATATCTGGAATTTCAATTTTTAACATTTGAAATAATAACTTATCACAAGTTGTTCATAAGTAAGTTAAAACAAAATAAAAAAATGTTTAAAAGTCAATTCCAACTTACTACTACTAAAACTAAAAAAAAGTTGTTTGTCAAGACCAAAATAAATTACCAATAAGTATAGGTATGTTGCGAGGTCACTTGTAAAATGTCTGACTAACTGGAAGCGGTATCACTCCCTGACGACTCCTCAGAATCATCGCTTTCTCCTCCTATATCGATAATGAGTGGTTCCGTCATTACTTCTACACGTATGTCTAAATCCCAAAACTTTATTTCTTCTTTTAATATGTGTTGAATACATTTACGCCAACTCTCAGCAGTAACGGTATGCAGCGCCTCGTCAAACAGTTTCTCAACGTCAGCCATTTTGAATGTACTGTTTTTTCTCGCAATATAATTTTTCACTTGGGCCCAAACCAGCTCGATGGGATTTAACTCACAGTGGTAGGGAGGAAGTCTAACAACTGAGACGTTGAAATCTTTCGCCATTTCATCGACAACGTACTTAATATAACTGCTTTTATGTTTCCGTACGAGAGATAATAATTCAACTTTTAGCATTGCCTCGTTGTGCGGAATGCTTTTACTCTCTAACCAATCAATTATAACCCTCTTGCGGCTAGCTGAAGTAGGTATTTGCTCCAGTCGACGAGAGTGGTATGAAGCATTATCCATAACTATCACTGAACCAGGAGTTACCTTTGTTAAAATTGATCTAAACCATGTTTCAAACCGGTTACCATCCATCTCTTCATGGTAATCGACAGTTTTTTTGGACTGAAAACTTAGTAATCCACCTTCTACAAATCCTTCCTCGCTGCCAATGTGAGTGATAATCAGTCGACGTCCTTTCCCAGAGGGAGCTTTTAAACCGGAAGAGAAACCCTCCATAAAGGCTTGTCGATTGCTTCGTATATTCATGTCTTGCCACACTTTTGACACAGTGTGGCCTTCATTTAACCATGTTTCGTCAAGATAATATATGTGCCGTCCTTCGTTACGAAACTGTCGTATCTGTTTTAAATAATTTCTCCTCCATTCCACAATGTCATTTCGTTCAATTAAGGCACTGTTTCTACTTCTTGTTTGGTAACGAAAATTCATTAATTTTAAAGTTCGTCTCAAAACTTTATCACTGATGTTTGGTAAAGTATCATCAGCTTCTATTACCTTGCTCAATTTAGCTACCGAGGGGATTTCATTCCTAAAATAAAAAGAATGTATTTCCCTACGTATAGCATTCCGTGTTTGGTCGTCCAAAACAATTTTCTTTCTTCCCCTACTTTCCGGTTTACAGTTTTCACCTCGTTCTCTTGTCAAAGATCCGTCCCGCGATTTCTTTAGAATATTGTATATAGTACTCTCAGAAACTTTAGTTAAATAACTGCACTTAATCACAGCGTCACTAACACCCAACTGTTTGTCCATGGCACGCAGTCCTTCGTACACATTTAATATGAGGACTTTTTCTTCCCGAATTAAATTGTTACGACGCCGTTTTTTATCGCCAACACCGCTACACTCCGCCATTATTGTCACTAAATATACCGATATAAATATTACAATAAATACCAATAATAACCGATTTATCACACAAAACCACAACACAAATACTGATGTTACGCTCATGAAGAGAATAAACACCTCACATAACTGTTTACTATCACTGTCTCATTCGCGTAGCTCGATCTATCTATCTCGTTCTCAAAGCCGGAACATTGAAGCGACTCTCCAACATTGTCAAATCGGCGAGTTTTTCACAACAAACTTTGCGTTAAAGAAATATACATAAACACTTTATTTCACATTTCAAGTAAACTAATTATTATTAGTCTGCTTGAAATTTGAAATAAATATATTAAATTGGTATTGACTTAATTACATTGCATCTTTTGTACCTGAAATATTGACACAATGGATTTGAAGTGTATTTATAAAATACAGCATTTCTCTCTAGAATACATATGGCAACTGCGCTTTAACCAAAGTGTTGATTAGATAGCTCTGACTCACTTTACACAATTTCGACTATCGAGTATAGCAACCGTTCAACATCGTTCCCAAGCGATAAATTGGTATCATGACACATTACCTAAACAGTCACCCCTTTCCCCACCCACCCGCGTAGAATCGACTTCATTCGACAAATGTTAAGTGGTAGAAAAGGTGCAGCTTCTCTTTTTTCTTAATGCTTTAGACAAAGACGACACATGTTTCTACGTCATTTTATTTGTTTGGCTTTTGAGGTTAGGATCTAATCGCTTTCGACGTTATTTTGAAATTCTTAACCAATCTAATCGTGTCAAAATAATAAATCCCAATTATCAACGAACATGAGAGTTCAGTCCGATCACTGGGCAGTTATTTTGGACTTTGCAGAGCAACACCCAGAAATCATAACAAATAAATTAAAAAGTATGAAAGGTCGAGAAGGTCTCCAACAAAGTTGGAAGGAATTGACCGTCATGCTCAACAGCCTTGGCATGGGGGAAAAAACGACAGAAGAGTGGAAGAAAACTATAATAGACTGAAAAAGTAAAACCAAAGCTAAATCAGTTTCAATCAGGACCCACCTAGGGGGTACGGGAGGTGGGCCTCCTCCAAATATAATGCTGACTGCTTTTGAGAAAAGGCTTTTAGCCATAATGGGCAAGGTAGCCGTTGAGGGTAATCCCAAAGTTGCGGAAATAGGCCTAAAAAGATCTGTCAGCCCTTCACTGATGTCAGCGCCCGAGCAGCAGCCAACATTAAAGCAAATTAAACTGACAAAACCTATTTTTTTAACTTTAAGAAATAGTCAATGTACCCCATTGTCAACAAGTACGTACCATTTCTACATAAAATTATACTAGTAGCCCCTTTCTTCAATAAATAAGAAGTGAAGCTTCTTATTGTAAACACATAACTAATTTTAATATGAAATAAATTATTTGTAGCTCTTTCTCAAACTAATAAAAACATGGGATCTATGAAAAATAAAGAATACATGGGACTAATTAATGAATGGAAGGAAAATTCAACACCAAAAAATGATCAAACTCCAAGTGCTGATGAAGCCCTAGATGAAACCTTCTCTTTTGCAGGTATATATTTATTTATTATACAATAATTTGTCTACCACTCACTTTTTATGAGAAACAAAAATATAACTTATATTTTTCTCTTTTTTTTTCTATCTTAATTTAGGATCAGGTACTATAAGTAGTACCATATCCATGTAATTATTACTGATTTAAATTTCATAGGCCAAACTCATAACCAGCCCATCCCTATTAGAGGTACTGAGAAGCCACAACAAAAAGGAATTTTGAAAATGGGTTCTTGTAATATGGAAACAACACAAGTAGCTAATGAAAGTTGTAACATTTTTGATGACACAACACATTACAGTAAGTACCAAATTTTAATAAATATTATTTTTACCAAATACATTTTTTTAATTGATATTTATTTTTAGGTGAAATAGAAAATAATACTACACCATCCACATCCACTAATCGGAGGGCATCATCACGGCGCAGAGACACATATCTGGGTGAACGACTAGAATCAATGAACAACTCTGTACTTACGATACTAGAAAGAATTGACAACAAATTAGAGAAAATTGGGGATCGTTTGGGAGAATTGGTCGATGTAATTAAAGGTTTAAAAAAGTAATAATGATATACATATATTTTTTCCAAATGTTTGTCCCTTGTTTTTAATACATAATTACTTTGTAGTTTAGAAATATACTAACGCCCAATTATAAGACTGATGTGGAATAATTTTTTAATGGTGAGAATAAAATAAAAATGATTTTTTTTTGTTTTATTTCCAATTGAAACTTGGGCAATAATACCTATATTTTTAATATTAATAAATTTACAGCCGCATTAAACATGAATTAAATCTGTGACACTTTCATAAATAAAACAACTATATCCTATACGAGTAATATGCAAGTGAAAAGTTATATTATTGACAACAAAAACAAAGAAATGTCTAATTAAAATATCTTTCAATTAAAATTTCTCTAACATTTCTGCCATTTACTGCCTGATCAGCATTATTTGGGTATTGATTATCATTAAATTCATCGTCAATACATATAGGCGGCTCTTCAAATTCTAATCTGCCACTAATGCAAATGTTATGTAGTACTGCACAAGCCGTTGTCATGTGTCCACATTTGATAGGGTTATATCTCATAACTCGCTCCCCCATTAAACACCTACAAAATTTAAGCGTGTCCCTTTATATACTTAAAAAATCACACAATCAAAGTAGTAAGCAAATTTGGGTACTTCTCTGCGAGTAAAAAGATGACTCTCTTAGCAGAAGACCATGTGATCACATTTCTAAACTTGTTTATTTAATCACTTGGTCTTTCCTCAGTTTGCTCATAGAGGAATAACCAAACTCCACAAGTATTTGCTTAGGAAGTGCATCACTGCCTTATACCTAAATACATTTACCGGGTGTATCACGGTTGATGGTATCATAGACATTTACTGCAAAGAGGACATAGTTATTATCTGAAAACTTGACAAAATAGGTAATTGGTCCCAATCTATTGACTTAAAATATTTTAAGTGATGTGAAGTTGCCGCTTCTGGAGCAACATTGTTATTTTAAATGGAACACCCTGTATTTTATTCATTTTTAGCTTCCTTGGAAAATACTAGATAAGTTTTGTTTAGAATGTCTTATACCTATCTTCAACTGTTTTCAGAATAATGACAATTGCTGTGAATTTTGCAACTTTGAACACTGGTAAAATCCAAATGGCTTGAGATCAAGATAAACAGTTTTCGCTATCCTACCAAATTACCTATATTGCCAACAATTAAAAAAAATCCCTATTTTCTGTTTGCCATAAACATATAAGGTATCATCGGCCATGAACACCCTCTAGCTTGTAGATTAATAAGAATGTATTGCATCTCCTAGTAGGCAAATGTATAATACACAAATTAAATATCCAACCTAAATCTCGCTTTAAAAATCCCATGGCATCTTTCAATGCAAGTTCTCGCTAAAATGTGAGTTCTCGTATATCTGTCCTCAGGTGATCCTGGGGCAGCATTTAAAATTGGAGTCATGAGCCATGGCTCCTGCGGATAGCCACTATCACCAATGAGCCAAGTATGATGATCCCCATTATCATAACATTCTTGAAGGTACTCTCTTATATTGGACTGTCTCCATATAAATGCATCATGTGTTGCACCTCCCCATCTGGCATTAATATTTAAAATTTTTAAATTTGCATCACATATCTAAAATTAATTTAATTAGGTAATGTTTTTAAGATAAATTACTAACATATCTTTAACTTTTAAATAATAATTAGTATTCTATTGTAATTAAATTTAGTTTTAACGTTAAACTAACTCATAATCTGTACATTCTTCGAGTGAAATCCTTTTCTATTTAAATAATTATGTTCCTCCTCAGCTGGAGCTATAATGGCAATATGGGTGCAATCTATTGCACCAATGCATCCTGGAAAATGGTACTTTTCCATAAATTTTCTTTTTGCCCTTAGCTTACTATTCAAATTTTGAGGAAATTGAATCCATTCTTCAGCTAGATGATTGGTAATATGATCAGTTACTTCATCAATACATTTACTAACAGTATTTTGGGCCATTGATAACTGAAAAGTTTGTTCTTTGGTAAGAACCCGTTGCATAGAAATATAATGCAGCAAATATCCTCAGAGTAGGGTCAATCCCACTAGGATGTGTTGTTTGAGACATATGTGGCAAGATTGTAACACATAAATAATTAACCATATCTTTAGTTAATCGAAACAGATCAGTAAATTGTGCGCCTCTTAGCGAAAATGGGTCACTTTCATTTCTCATAATCCTTCTTTCAATATTATATTTTTGAATTTCTTGTCGATGTTCATCATTATCAATCAAAATTGCACCCAAGATCTGGGCAGGCAGCATCTACAATAAGGATAGTGTATAGATTACTTTTATTACTAGGTATCTACTTACTAACAATTGAGCTTATATTGAGGAACACAAAAATGCCCGTAATTTTGGAAACTTGTCTAATTTTTGTTTTGTTTATTTTATATCACTCGTTTTTTAGGTTAGGCACTGTTGAATATGTCAAAATACAAAAATGTTTTCTGAATAGATACTATTATTCCGAAGATTGCCGAACTTAGATTTCTATAATCGCAAGAGTTGTAACGTGATACCAAATTTCAAGATTATCGTCGTTTTTGAATGACGTCACTAAAATAGAATTCTATTTGTCGTGATCCTACCCCAGATAACATGCTATGCTATAGTTTATAATATTTACACCACTCACTATAATAGCAGTTATAATAATAATTGACTCCCACAATGAAATATGAAATAATTCTCGTAACTATTATTATCCTTCTGAGAAATAAACAAACAAATGTTGCTATTGTTGCCGACTTAATCAAGAGATATCCCAAATTCCCCTAAAAACAGGTCAATGTTTGTACATCCAATAATTATCAGTTCTCTATAGCCGAGCATTACCGAATAGATATAGAAAGAATCGTACAGAATAGGTTCACGAAATAGAAAGAAATTTCCTCTCTATACTCATAGAAAGAAATTTCTTTCTACGAGATGATACAGAATACGCGCCCTGGTCAGCTTGTTATGTTTCAGTTGGTTTCTAAAATTTTTGAATGACCTTTTTCAAGCTTTTTGAATAGTAGTTATATGATCTGTGTTTTCAAGTTGCAGCATAATCTTTGGTTGCAACTTTGCTGTGCTAGAAAGTAATTCGTACTCATTAAACAATTATTTTGAAAATTGTTGAATATAACTTCGAAATTTAGTTTGATTGCAGGGGATAACGGTATTTGCCACTTTTAAGTTGGCAATTTTTGTTGTACGGTAACATTGGACTTTGACTCTAATGTTTCCTATACATACACAATGACAAATTTAAGAAGCATTTAACAGTGATTTTTAATTCTAATTGTCAACACTAAACATAAATATACAACCTTTTATCTTTAAGTTATATTTATATTTCAAAATAGGAAGTTTTTTCTATGTACTTATACATAGGTATATGTATTGTGATTGGTATTTCGTCGAGTTAGTTTTTGGATTTTGTTCAATCAATATAACAACACCTCAAAATAATAGGATAAAACAATATAGGCCTGTGATATTTAGTGTCATTTGTTAATAGTACAAGTTTTTGGATTTTGTTTAAACATAATATACAACACTTCAAAACAATAGGATAAAATAATACTGGCCTGTGATATTTAGTGTCATTGTTAATAGTACAACATGCCTTCAAAACAACGGAAAATAGCTGTTATGGGGTACAGATCAGTAGGTGAGGAATATGTTTATCAATTTGATGTACAAGTATTGCGATTTTTACATATTTTTTAGGAAAATCTTCACTGAGTATACAATTTGTAGAAGGTCAATTTGTAGACTCCTATGACCCTACTATTGAAAACAGTGAGTATTACATTATACAGGAATAGTTATTGCAGCCGTTACATATAATTTACATTAAAGATATACACTTATATTTTGGTTATCGTAGATTAATAGCCTCTTTAGTTTAGACATGTTTGCTTCTGGATGTATTGAAATTGCAAATAATTACTATACTTTTTTTTTAATTCAAAGTAATTAGATAGGTATTGCCATTGGTCCTTATCCTTAGTGAATCAAGATGAAAATTGAATGTGTTCAAAACCATTTGAAATCATCTTAATGGTTGCGTTCAGAAAACACAACTGTTGCACAACCGTTGAGTAAATGTTCTGTGAACGCACATTGATCAGTGCCCGAAGCTCAACATGTTTGGTGAGTGGACGCCATTTTTCTGAGCGGTTTTCAATTGTGCTCAGTGAGCACAACACATTGCAAATTGTGATGTTTATATAAAGATCTATGGATTTATTAATAGTAAACAAAACAAAGATTATATTTAGTAGGTTTATATATGATTTAATTAAAATATTACAACATGAGTGATGAATATGAAGCGATTTATACATATAATAATGTTACATACAGCATAACAGATACCAAAAATGTTCACGAATAATAATTAATTCAAGCTATCCAATCGAACAGATACATTTAAATACCTCTATAGCTCTTGCAGACATCCTAAAATGCTGCTTAAAAACTAAATCATTGTGTGCTGGAATTATTTCTTCGTAATAATTTCTGTTTTTTTCTTGAATACCATGTCTTCTCACGTTATAATCATGCAATTGTTCCTGTAAATTTTCTACTACATGGGCTATAATATCTTGGTTAATATCTATTACACCACCATCATCTAATAATGCAAGAATTAAATTAAATTGTTCCTAGCCCTAGCCATAATTTTAATTTCTCATATATTTATTCCAAAGACAATACAATCTATAATAAAGATTATCTATGATCTTTCCAAAACATGATCGTTCAGAAGACATTTGTCAACCATTCGTTGCTCAGTGAGCGCTCACTCAACAGTTGAGTTATGAGGTATGTTTTCTAAACGCAACCAATGTTTGTCTTTCATAGATTTGTTGGATAAAACAATGTTATCAACTATTTAACATTACATATTTTCTATTCAAAATGACAGGTACAAAGTGCAGTACACTCTTATAAATTCAGGGATAAGACAAGTAGTCATCATGCTGTACCATCATATTATATAGCAAGATTAAGGCAATACATAAAATGCTATTCTCTTTTCTGGAATAGTGATTATAAACATTTGACTAATAATATTGCTTAAAGGTAGATAAACACGTTTCCAATGTAGTAAGAAACTAATAAATAGTCTATGAATAACTTCTAATCAGCAATGACCTAGCTATCCATTCTCCCCAGTTGCCTAACATCTTTCACTCTCCGTAATCAGTATCAAAGTTGTGACATCATTTTATTGTATGAAATAAAAGTCCACTAATAATCTGCATTTTCTGGGATAGAAAAAAATAGATGAGTGTGCCTAATAGTTGAAATGCTGTATATCATGTCTGTCTACATAAAATAAATGTATGTTTCAGCATTCACAAAATCCACAAGAATCAATTCACAAGATTATGAGTTAAAATTGGTTGATACAGCTGGCCAAGATGAATATTCAATATTTCCTTCACAGTATAGTATAGATGTTCATGGATATGTTTTGGTATATAGCATTACAAGTACAAAATCCTTTGATGTAGTGAAAGCCATTCATGAAAAATTATTAGACATCACTGGAAAAGAACAGTAAGTCTATCTTATATCCCAATACATGAAAATTATTAATTTGATAATTATATTATTTATAAACTATACATTCTCTTTTAAAGCTGTTTTTCAGTTGGAAAAAATCAGATTTAATTGGAGTTCTGTTTAACGGGAGACGCTGCATACTTATACATGCTGGCATGATGAAATTTTGAAGGGTTGTTTTTTTTCACTATTTTTATCATAAAAATATTCCGTTTCCACCTTAAATGTGCCCTAAATTCTGCCAAACTGTTTTTTTGAAGAATGTAGTGCACCTTGTACCAGGTGCAATAAACCTGAGAGAAAAATTCGTTAAGAATTTTTGTTGAATAGGGCTTTTGTTGTAGATGAATTGTTGTTTTCTAGTTGGTGCCCTGGTGTAGGATTTGTTTCCTCTTCAGGGATGGATTGGGGGTGTAATGGATGTTTTAGTGCGCGTTTGGGGCTGAGCACGATATGAATTGGTGGTTGGTTAAAAGTTGGTGAGTTGAGGAAGTGTCTCGAAAATATTGAAAAAGTGACTAGAAAAAAATTTAAAAAGTGTATGGAATTGAGAAATTTGAACGGGCTTTTCGCTAGAAGGTAACTGGAGGAGTGTTTTATCTTGGGTTATATCGGGGATTGATATTTGGCAGCGAAGCTCAAAAGTGTGTGAAATGGTGTGACAAAAAGTGTCTAGAATAGGAGCGCTCTGGTGGAAGACGAACCATGCATAGCTGCCGATACATACGATATGCGGTTGAGCTGGCTAGGTGTCGGAAATTATTTAGTGAAAAATGGGTGGTTTTTACTGAATTTGAGATGTCTCCAGTGTTTTAAAAGAGAAATATTGAAGATTGTAGTTTTATTAGATTTTTTGGAATTTTTGCGGAAAATGTGTATAGGAGGCATTTTTAAAAAGTGTATAGAATTGGGTGATTTGTTGAAATTGGTATGAAATGTTGCGGAGGAGTGCCTTTGGAGGTTTGGGAAGTTTACGGTGGTCGGCGTTAATAATAATCATCGCAATCAAGCAAAGGCGGGTACAGCTGCTGCTGCATTTGTTCCCTGTCGACGATCGTCGGTCCATTTGGCTAGTGAATAAATTCACAGAGTTGCAGGAAAACCGCAGCAAAACCTGCAACACCGACGCAATAAACCTGTATCCTCTGGCATCAAATATGGCAGATTATCGCATAAAAGTTGTCTTGTTATTCTAAAAATTATTTGTAACGGCACTTGCAACTGTTTTAATGGCCAACTCTGTTAGAATGTTAATGTGAATTGTGTTTTTGGAGAAAATTATTAAAGTTGGAGATGCTATCAATAATTGAGAGTCAAAAGTTAGCTATAAATGTTCTTAGGGACAAGTAGCTCTTCTCAAACAGTTGAAGATATCTAGCGAAGCCACCTGACAGTCATCTAGCAACAATAGTCTAAGTGTTGCCAGAAGTGAGTAGATGTCCTCTTCCAATTTGGATTTTCCTCTGAAAACATTGTTCCTGAAAGTGATCGCAGGGAATAGAACATCAGAAACTGTTGTAATGGATGGGACAATTCACTGTACAGATTAAGTACAGGGCGTTAGTGTGTCAGTTATTAATTTGAATGCTGATTTCAAACCAAGGAAAAAAGCTGACAGACCTAAAAGTTTGTTGGTTTGTTCTCTTCAAACTGTAACTGTAAGTTGAGGGATGCTGTGTTGAGGTTATGATTCTTGTAAGTTTGTATTCCAAGGAATACACATTGTTTGAAAATATAATTCGAACTGTACAATTCTATTTTGAATAGAATTTACAAAACATTTGTTCTGATTGAAAGAGCTTACTACCTTTTTTGTATTCTGAAATCGATTGTCTACACTGAATACCTTTTGGTAGGCCTTTTAAATTCTTCTGAAGTTTAAAACTTTTGTGGTCCAAAAATATCCTTAGTATAGTTTATTTACGATAAAAAGACGATGACGTTGCAAAACAAAATATTGTGATGTTGCCAAGCTGTAGTTTTTTCCTTTACTTAACGAAAACTAGAAAAGTCTATCTGATGTTAGATTGACACTTCTTCTTTTTCATTGTTCCGTGCCTCATAGGGCGTAAGTCAAAAATATTTATTTAAAAATAAAAGGCTTGTATGATAGGCTTCATTAATTTAATATAAATATTTATTCATGAAAAACTATGGATAAGATACAAGAAACAGTATCCAATCATTCTATATTTGAATTAACATTTAATTATTTTACATAAAAGAGGGTTAAATGACGAACTGTAGGTCCTTATACCTTATTCTATGCTCTATAGAACCATCTTCAAGAGCACTGCAAGGGTTTACGCTAAAAGGAATCAATACAAGCTGTAATCATCTTCATGCAAATTTAAATATTGTTTCTTTATACAATATCTATTATATTTATTATAATAAAAATAGAATGGAAAAGAAAAATATAGATACACAAAATAAAATTTTGTTACAAGATATAAAAATAAAAAATCTCCCATTTTATCAGTATTATTTATGTAGAGATACTGTGGTCGTTGTTTTAATTTGTGCATTATAAAATAACTGTACCTAATTAATTTAATAATAGTTATTAGTGATTTTGAAAAGGTGGAAATGAAGCAAATTGGATAAAAATATACAAAAAATAAAACACAAGATTTCCACTACTCCACTACAAAATCATCACTATCTTCATCGTCACTGTCAAAATTAATAATAAGTGGAGGCACATCCTGTCTATCAAATACTACTATCCCACCCATCTTGTATAATTTTTTCAGTGTGCTCTACTGTCTTTGACCAAATATCAGGAGTCACTTTTTCTAAAGACTTTTTCCATACACCTATTGCTTGTTCTGTTGAAGAACCATCAGTTCCCACATGAACTCTATAAAAAATTTCAACTATGCCCCAAATATGTTTAATTGGGTTGAACATACAGTGTTAAGGGGGAAGTCGAAGCACTTTGTGACCATATTTTTCAGATAATATGTCAGCTTCATATACTGTTGGTGGTTTATTCCTACAAAAATGCATATATTTAAACAAAATAAGTTATCTAAGTATTACCATAATATATTGAAAAATGTTTATATCAACTTACCGTTGTACTAAATTCAATAATTAGGTTTTGAGGAAAGTATTTTCAAAAGGAATATCATTTTGTATCAACCAGTTCTGTATATCAGCCTTTTGGTAGCTGTTGTTGGTACTTTATTGATCACTGTACAGTGATAACTTGCATGATCCATTACAATTGCGGCAGGTTCATCCAAGTTCACTAAAAGCTGGTATTCAAACCAATGCAAAACATTTTCTTGGTTCATTTCACCGTGGTAATCACCATCTTGTTTTTTGGAAGAAAAAACCAGCCCTGCTCCAGGAATAAATCCAGAAGAGGAACCAGCATGCAATACTATATACCTACAATAAGGAAATAACAAATGACTACTAGGTTTCCTAGATAGACTACTTAGCTCAAAACAACTATTAATAATTATATAGATTTAAATAAAATAGTGTGACTAGTAAATATTTGCAAAGGTCTTAAAATGGCAGGAATGTTAGTACATCATAAATTAATTGCTAACTTTTATTATTCAATTACCTTGGACCATCAATTATGGTTTTTTTCACGCTTCTATGATTAGAAGAATCTTGCCAAGAACGTCCAACAGTACCTTCCCTTTTTATCTTGACATATTCATGTAGAAAATATACACGTTTTAATGCAATATGTGGCAACTCCATTAAACCACGACGAGGAGCATCTCTTTGGTATTTGAATCCAATATTTTTCACTATCTTCCAGAGTGATGTTGAACAACCAGAGTTCACGCTCCTAAAGTTTTCAAGATTATGTGTTCCTCTGAAAAAATATTGTGTTAGTTAATTGTGAATAAAATAGAACAGTAAATTCAATATACTCACTGTTTCCATACATTTCGTATATAACATTTCGGGAAGCATTTTGATCAAAGTAATCAATTTCAACAGTAGGTTTTATGCGTTGTCTCTTTTTAGGTGGGCTTTTAGGCTGTTCACCTCTATTATGCTTGGCGGAAATACGGTTAACAGTGGTAACGCTAAGTTGTAAAGCTTCTGCAACTCTCTACAATATAATTACTTCAATTTATGAAAGAATAATATATTATCAAGTTTAATTAACCTAACCTAACATTAAAAACATTTAATCATTTACATTTAAATATGTAACAATAATATTAATAATGATGAATACAAATAGCGAATACTATTACTTACGTTTCTTACAGCAGTAAGCGGGAGAAGCGGGCCCCCATTTCGGCATTCTCGTTCAAAATAGCTCAACAAAGATGTTACCATCTCTTGACATTTTCTGTTTAGCTGCTTCGGCATTTTATTAACCACACACTGCAGATTTGCCTAAATAATTAGTAATGAAAATAACTTTTTTTAATCTTAAAGAAGCAATGAATTTAAAAGCACCAAAAAAACTTGTAAATATTAGACGATGATCGAATGTCAATAAACGTCAAAACAAACTGGGGAATTTTACCAGTTGATTTGACAACGTCTTGAAGTTTTTCCAACCCGTTAGCTGTAAATTGCCCTGGCTGTTGAGGATAAATTGTATTCACGGTTGGTAATTTAATATTTATTCTGATAAGCAGGAAAGTAACTAAAAATGACATCATTGTCTTTGTATCGTAAATAAACTATAATAAGAATTTCAACAAGCCATTTGTATAAGTATATATTTGATTTTATTGATGGCATTATCTGAAAAGGGTTTTGGGTAGCAAATATCTGTTGAATATTTCGTATATAATTTGCACTCCTGACCGATATAGGGAATTCCAGAAAAAGTGGAATTCTGTATTTCTAGTTTGTGGGGGGCTTATGAGTTTTCTTTTGAAAGATATCTCATCTCAAACGACAGTCGTGAATGTTTCTTCAAGTGAATCGGTTCAAACTCCAGCTTAATTAAGGTTCAAGCTGTGTCTCAGTAGTTTACTGAAGTAACTCTAGTAACTTATATTAGTAGACGCGTATGTTAGTGAGATATTGGTAGCAAATTTTCGCAACGAAAAGAAACAGTGTATAATTATAAGTGTATAAAAAGTTTTGAGAAAGCTACTGTATTAGTAAAATGCGTCAACCAGTTTAAATTGAACATTAGTCCAAATAAATGAAGTTTTAAACAAATTAAATTGTTTCATTTCATTGATCGTATAAAAAGTACTCTCTGTATAGTTCTGTAAATATATTAATAGTGTCAGACTTCGATTTTTATTTGATAAACAATCTAACAACAGGAAATACAGTGCATTCATTATCAATGTACGTGCAATACGTAACACACATCTTTCATGATTTCCCAGACTCCTGATGAAGCTCAACCTGTTTTGAATCACGAAATTTGGCCTTGCACTGTTATTCTGAACAGGTTCTTTTCCATCAACAAAATTTTGAACATATGGCAAACTGTAGTCTTTTAAATTGTAACAA
The DNA here is from genome assembly GCA_963921935.1 of Galeruca laticollis. Lineage (NCBI taxonomy): Eukaryota > Metazoa > Arthropoda > Insecta > Coleoptera > Chrysomelidae > Galeruca > Galeruca laticollis. The sequence goes on along the minus strand of OY998180.1, from coordinate 46,445,370 downwards.
TATTAAAACCACATGTTCTCTATGATACTCCATGTGAAAACCCAAAGCATCTTAAATAAGGAAGATAACCTTCGTGTATTTTTAGATATTTACCAGTTTAGTGTCTTATGTGTTTCAGTGCACTGTTTGAATGTTGACACCCTTAAATTGCTTAATTTGAAAAACTATAATCTAGCCTCGAACTTTTGTTGTGAAGATAATCCTCAAGGAGGTGTAGCTATTTATTCTTGTTTTGATGTGCAACTTAGATCTTTTGGTATCATACGGTTTTATGTGCCCGAGCATGCTGATTTTTGTGGTGTGACCATCCATGGTGCCCATACTAGCATTATAGCTGTGCATTGGTCTTCAACTTCGGGTGAGGTCAAGGTTTTTTGGTTGGAGGTTAATAGTTTTATTGATTTGATTTCTCGCAAATTTTAGATCAGTCATTTAAAATACATGAACAAGGTTGTGACAAAATTACCAATATAATATAATAACATTAACTCGTAAATGTGAAGATAATAAACTTAAAAACGAATTTTAATTTTATAGATATAGCTGTTTAGATGATGCTTGCATGACACCCTCCAACGGGAGTGAGAGCATACTATTTGTTTATAATGAATGATTGGATTTTAAAAATATTCTTTGTTACATCAGCTTCATTAATTACTACTTCAATGTCAGTTAGGGACTGATACGTTTTAGAAAAGGAACATCTAAATTGTTTATACATAGGACATACAAATAATAAATGTTGAAGGAATTCTGGAGCTAGGCAGTTGCAAATTTTGCATATTTCATTTGTTTTTATTGCATATGCATTGTTATTAACATACATATACAGTATTTTAGTGTTAATAGTGCATAGCTGTGAGATAAAACATTTAATATGCAAAAGGATTGAAAGGTTTAAATGGTTTGTGCTTTGGAAGTGATGTTTGTCTTGTAGTACGTGTTTATACATTGGACAATACATACTTAGTAATATTTTGTGCCAATCCTCTATATGACTGTATTGTTTGTATTTTTCTAAAACAATGTTGATTGTATTCACATTGAAACTATGTATATCAATCTCTAGAGCTCCGAATGCATGCGGTCTGCTTTTCAACAATACTTTAGAATGTATGTTAAATTTTGTTTTTTTTTGATGGTAGTGTATGCATGGGTTTGTAATGGTTATTTATTTATTATCCCATATTATTGTAGTGTACCTGTGGTTTTGGTTGGCAATAAAACTGACCTTCATTTAGAACGAACAATTCCAACAGAAGAAGGGAAAAGGTTAGCAGAGGAATGGAGAGCCACATTTTTAGAAACATCTGCAAAACAAAATGCTGTGAGTAAAAATATTTATAAGAACAATTTAGAACATCAAATAATTTGGAAACAAAAAATACTACATTTCATTTGTAATTTCAAGTATATGTAATATTGTATTTGTGCTTGAATACATATTTTTCAAAATTATTTACTTGTATGGCATATAAAGTCAAATGTGTTGAATAATGTTCTATTATATTCTTTCTCAAATTTGTTCATCAACTATACTCTCTTCTATTGGCCAAATGTTCAATGCAGGACCAAATCAAAAACTTAGATACTTAACACCTTCGCTGCTACTTGAATTTAGGGCGTAGGCGCCTGGCGCTAACGAACTTTTTCACATAAATCTAAGAGATTTCTATCAAAAAACGCTTTTATAACTGGTTTAAGATAAGTGTCCAAAAATCAGTGCCAAAATGGCCATGACGTATAAATAAGTCACGCGCACTGATCACTATAATGGAAATGTAGTGCTGATGACTTATTTAGATGTCATGTATGTAAAACAGCAATAAACTAAATAATACATTAAAAAAACATTTGGGAAAAAAGAAAACAGGAAAATCTAGCGGTATTTTATTAATTTTTGTGAAAATGACATTTCATTTGTTTTTATGGAAATTTTTAAAACAATCGCCAATACAAAGGTATGGTTGTACCCACGCATGCCAGGCAATGGTATGACGTGTTCCTTCTTCTTTTTATTTGATTCCAACACCACGTGCAGCGTCTCGATATGGCAGCTTTACCCTTAGGCCCTTGGCAATTTTTCTTAGGATTATGTGTATTTTTTGTTATTGGCGTCATAGGCAGTGTAGCCTTTGGAGGGACTAATTTGTCGATGATATTTAGGCGGAAGTCATACATTGTCATTTTTGATTTCGTGAACTTCCTATATAACAAATATGAATTAATGAGAAGCATTTGCAGCACGTGTACCCCAAGCTTTTTGTACCAGCGAAGGGTTTTCTTCTCACATGGATAATATGAGAGCAGCTGATCTTGCCTATCGACTCCTCCCATATTTTCGTTATAATGGAAAATAGGTTTAGGCTTTTCGCGATCCCTCCCTAATTTATCTTGGAATGCCACCATTTCATTTGTAAATTCTGTGGAAATATATGCCACATCCCTCTTATCTCGCCATTTACCAATAAGCACGCCATCGTCGCTGTATTTGACGATGGTTTCCCCCTTTTTCAATTTAGCAATTTTACCTCAGGGGGAGTGTTCTTGCGGTCCGTCCTGAGAGTTCCTGAGCAGTAAGTCTTACGGCCCAGTAGTTTTACGGCCAAGGCATGGCTGTTGTAGTAATTGTCCATATAAACTGAATGGCCAACGTCTAGCCTTCCATCCAATAAATGAAGTACTACATTTGCCGCATGGCCTTTGCCGCCAAAGTCGTCCAAGTGACCGGTGTAGACATCGAAGTTCAAGATTGTGCCATCAGGCTCTGTCAGAACGTACAATTTAATTCCGTACTTATGGCGTTTATTTTTGATGTACTGACGAAATGACAATCTACCCCTCCACAACACCATGGACTCGTCGAGCGAAAGGTTTTTCCCCGGGTAGTACACCTGTCGAATTTTTTCATTGAAAAAATCTATCAGTGGCCTAATTTTGAAGAGACGATCTCTTGGAACGGGCTGTCCTTCTTTCGGGTTCTGTACAAAATGTAAACACCTGAAATTGAATTATATTCGTAAACTTCATTATTCCAAAAAATATACTTCAATCTTACCTCATAATGAGAAGGAATCTATCTCTGCTCAACGCCGACGAAAAAAAAGGCATACTAAAAAATCTGGAAGTTTTCCAATAATCTTGCATTCTATTCGTGGATATAGTTCCCATATGCAAAAGTACGCCGAAGAATACACGCATTTCTTCGATGGTAACATCGCGCCAACGAGTAATCCGCGACGACTCAGCTGTTCCCGGTGAAAGAAAAACTTCCTCAGCGTACCTATTTGTTTCTGTGACTATAATCTTGAAAAAACTATTGTCAACCAGCATATTGAAAAAATCCATTGGTTGGTTGCCTTAAAAAATTAACATGATAAAATAGTATTATAGTAATCTAAAAAACTTACCATCGGGCACAACCAGAAATTCCTGTTTTTTCGTAAAGGGTATGTTTTTCATTGTAGGATTGTCTGACCATTTAGGGGTTGATGGGGGCGTGGGAACTGTTGGGGTTGATAGTGAATCGCGGAATCCAGTTGTTGCTGTCACATTTATCAATGTTTGTTGCTGAACGTCACTATCCCCACTTTCACTTTCGACGTACGAATCAGGACCGGAAGGAACATAATCTTCGTCTGACAACTCCACTTCCACATCCGAATCACATTCTTGTAGGTCCACATCATCATCCTCCGATTCACAAAACATCAGCTGTTCCAACTCCCGTTCAGATAACGGTCGTTGACGAACAGTTTTTGTAGCAGGTCTTATCCTTTTGGCATTAGATGGCCCGGCTTCTTCATCTGCCATCACTATCGTTTATTGTATTTTTCAAACACGTGCAACCACGACAACAAAGTACAACCGATTACTGCGACGCTACAGCTACGACTAAGCTCGAAAACATGTATAACCGATGATTTCTGTATAATTCACGCTTTTCGCGTTAGTTGGCTCTGCCTGTTCACTCCGACATCACAAACTCAACTGAACGAGTTTTTACATTTTTTAAACCCTTTCGACTATGCTCACGTAAAATACACTCGATTGCTGCAGTGCTACCCTACCACTGAATGCTCGAAAACTTAAAGGACAGATGACTCATTTATAAGTCACGCGCACATGACAAATATAGCGCATGACTTATTAATGAGTCATGAGCAGCGAAGGTGTTAAGTTGGAAGATTCATTTGATTATAAACTAATTATATTGTCCTAAAAAAATGGTATTGCATTAACAACCTGTGAATGAAACCGACCAGGAGTTATTTAATTTTTTTTATTTTGCACCTTGCTTTTAATTGGATTAAATTCATGATTTAATAAACTAGCAATCATGTTCATTTCAATTAAATCAATTCAATGTTTTTAAAATGAACGATTAAATGGCTTTACTCTAACCCCTAGTAATCTAAATTTCTATAATGAAATTGTCTTACATTTTACTCTCTTAGAAGTAGATCTGGAGATATAGGAGGTCAGTCTGTTGGACTCTGTTCATCGAGGAAGATCTCTGTGAAATGGCAAGACCTTTCTTTTTGTTAATACTATGAAAACTCAAGTATGACTTATTCCAGCACTGATGAGTGTTGGGTATTACATAATACTTGCAAAATGCGAAAAGTGCAGTTTATTAGATATATACTTTAAAAACTGAAAAGATGTTTTTGTAGACCTCTTTTATTAGATTGCAGGTTCTTACAAATTTGGATACACTGATTTCAAATATATTTGTAAAAACAATTGTTTCAATATTTCAGAAGATTTAAGATTCATTTTTAGTCTGACTTTAAAAAAATCTCTGTCAAGATAGGCAAAACATTTTTCAACATATAATTTTCAAAAACTCCTCCAAATTAGATGATCTATAGCTATTATTTTCATATTATATAATTTCTGGTATGTATACTCTGTTTCCTAATGTGAAAAAGCAGTAAAATGTAAATTTACAATGACAGGACCCATTACATAGGGTAGACAATTTAAAGATTGTTTTATAAGCTTGCAATATTTCAGTTTTTTTAGATCTACACACGTGGAATCCATCACTCTAATTTGCATACAATAGAATGAAAGTAAAGTGACAGCAGCGTTACTACAGTTTTATTAGAATAAAAGTATAATAATAATTGATTAATATAATTATAAAGATAAGCATATTATTATACCTAGATAAACAGTTCTATGGAACTAAGACTAATATGAAAATAGATAAATTGGAATAAATATAGTATTTGTAAAAAATCTATTATTTACAATTCAAAATTATAATTTTTAAATGTTCTGAGTAGTCCCATAGTCATTAGGGCCTAGAGAAATAATAAGGAGCTCTACAGTTTTTTCTAGCATCTTATCAGCTTTCCACATTCCTCTATTCCCATCACATGTTCAATATTCTTACTCCAGTTTTCACAATCCACTGTATTTATTCCTTCTTGTAAAATGTTTTCAAGATTTCACATTTTAAAAATACTGAGACCCTTTTACTTGCATCCGCACAAATTCATTTTCATTAATTTATTTTACAGTGATATGGCAGAAGGCTTTTCTTTTGAAGCAATTTTGTCGCCCACAAATTTCTTACAAAGAGTATTATTCAACTTTACAATATCCAGTAGATTCTTAATTGCAATTTTTGCACATATGCTATTATTATTTAGTAGTAAGCCAAGGAATTATGATATTTTTTACAATGTTGGTTAAATACCATCGTTCATGTCTTCATTCTGTTTTGGTTCTATTAGTAAACCACAATTAACAAGTCCATTTTTTTACCGGTGTGAGTAATTATTAATTTTTCACGTTTTCGCGAGAGTGCTTTCATTCCAGTGGACCATCCTTCCATGCAAGCTTGTCTCGCACCTTATCCATAATAGATATTTGTTTTCCCATTGAAACTGTCTTACTGCCCTCTTTTACATTCGTCACTGTCAGATGATTTCGTCTTAGTTCCTATTTTGAATATTTTCATATCGAAGATTCATTTTCTTCTTAGTTCTCCACACTTTATTTTTACCCATGGGTAGAATAAAATAATCCTTTTTACTTTCCGAAATTATTTTGTCCCTTAAAGGTATCTACTTTTAAGTAAAAGGAGTGTAATTCTTCTGATGGTAGTTTTTTTAACCTCATTTATTACATTTATTTTTGTTCCTGTACTTCTCATTGGTGACCTGATGGTGCTGAGTTTTTTATTTCACTCAAGTTGGTATAATCTTGACTATCTGACTTCAGTCATATTCGAACAAATTTCAACTATTTTTGAATGTTGAGTTCTGGTAGTGAACAGCAATGAACGCATTGAGAATAATTGTCTTATGTACTTAAGATTATAATCGTTTTCTTAGAAAAACTCCATTTTTTAAATAAATGGGCCCATATTGTTTTCTGTTATTGCTTGGATTGATTTATATTTACGTGAACACCCAGTAAATTATTACATTTTAGGTCCTCCTGCACATTCCTAGTTTCCATATGCTGTCCAATTACATCAGCTTTAGATTTAACCTCATACGTCTATAAAATAAGGCCCAGGCCACTGGGTTTTACACTTCAATAATGATTTATTACTATCTCACATTAGGAAATTTAGTAGCAAATATTATATTTTCCATTTTTTATACTTAATAGTTTTTGTTTTGTTTGAAGTCTGTTTCAGACATCTTCCATGTTCTTTTAATGGAAATTGAAAAAGCAGATGGAAATATAAATGAAAAAACAAATTGTGTTGTTTGTTAATGATAAAGATTCCAAACTATGTATAATATATATATATATATATATAGAGTTTCGAAAATATTATGCTAGCTATTAATTTTTGTAAAGGCTTCTTTTCCAAAAGTAATATGAAAATAGTGTAGTAAAGTTACTACAGACTTGGAATGGCCAATAGCAACGAGTACTAAGGAGCTCCATTGATTTCTCCAACTATAAAAATTTAAATTATTGAGATACATCTGAACCCATATATCTTAATATAATGCCATGCTCTTTGTTGCCATAGGCCCAAAAATAATGACAACGAATTTAAATGACCATCTTGAGCTCCAAGAAACTTTGCTACACTAATTATGAGATTTTGTTGTACAAATAGCTAGATAATATTTTTGTGTAGATATATTTTCTTAATTGTTTGTAATTAATTGTTTTTATGTCAAGATTTCTACATTTTTTACTGAAAATGTAAAAAATCTTTAGATTATTAAGTAATTTGTTATGTGTTTATATGTTTCTAATTAATTTATTTTGTATTTTGTATTATTTAAATGAAAAAGTATAATCAAAATCGAAGGGGTGAGTTGATGAAGGATGATGTATGTAACAAAAAGTGAGTTTTGAGATATTTGACTTTAAAGTGTTTATTGTGGTACTTTTGTAATATTTTGTTTTTGACTACTTTGTTAACTATACTATTCCTAGTAGTGGGGAAATTATTGGGAAGTTTGAAAAAGGGTTAAATATTTGCTTTAAAAAAAATAAAAAAAATTGTACATACCTCCTTCTTTCATTACTAATATTTTGTGTGTGTCAAGAGGAAAAATGGGTTATGTGCATTCAATTTAAAAATAAGTTTGTATATATATATATATACATATTCTGTATAATGAAACAAAAACTCGCTTACATTCAGTAGTTTGTTTTCTGCCATATGTTATACAATGTTGTTATGGGGCTGTTTTGTGTTTTATACTCCTAGTTCTCTGTCTTTTTGTGGTGGTTATTTTTATACTGTTATGTAGTAAAGAATTTCTGGCATTTATATCCAGTTTGTAAAAAGTTGACAATATTACTTCCCTCTCATCAATTACAAATGATCGAGAACATTGCCTGCGATAATTTTCAGGGCATAGTTACCTGTGACATTGGTTTTAGCATCTTTTAACTGACCCTTATAATTTATTATAAATCTCTCCTCTTTGCCTGCAGAGTTCAACTTTATGTTTATTCCATCTATAAGGGTTTCTTTGCCCTTTTCTTCTTATTTTTATTTTCAATTCAAAATGTTTCTTTTTAACAGGTACTTGCCCTTCATTCTGTTCTTCAGTATGTTTATCATTACTTTGCATATTCATTATTTCACTAGTACCCTTCTCTTCCATTACTCTTTGACTGCATTTTATGATTTCCAGGTCATTTTGATCAGCAATTTAGTCATCTGATGAATCGACCTAATTGTTCTCATTTGGCGCACATATTTCTCACTGGAGCTGGCGCCGAATTGCTTATCGTAACAACTTTTGTCGGCACCATTGTCTGCTTTAATATCTAGAAAAATATATATACTGTAAGTATTTACTGTTCTGTAACGTTGATACGTACTCAATCTATCATTCTACTATTAGATTGATGTAATGATACACTTAAATGAGCTTAATACTTGAAATCTACCTTGTATAAATTATTTGTGTTTGTACATGAATCATTTCTTGACAATGCAGCGGCTACAATTTCTAGGTGATAATTCTCGTTTTTGTTGCAACATTCTTGTCAATACTCCCGCTCACAATTGATCTATCATCATTGGAAGCTAACTGCATTATTAACTTTCATCTGGATCATTAAAAATAACTAAAACTGCACATTTTCACCAAAACTATCGTTATTGTTAACTGATTTACACAGATGTTGAATGCGCGAAGGCTGTATGTTACACATTGATTTCATGGCACTATTGGTAGAGAGAGGTTTGTGTTTTTACATTTCATATCTCCTTCATCCACTTCAAATAGAAATTGTTGTGGTCACATACCTCCTTCATGACTCTACATAACTGTTAATAATACACTTGGAGAGCTGCTGTCAGTTTCCAAAACAGTCCAACACATACCTCCTTCATCCACGATATATAATTTTTTGTAAAAATGTTACGTACCTCCTGTATCCACTCACCCCTTCAATTAATATTGGTATGTTGTTTCATAGATCGAATGCGATACTTATTACTATTTACTAAATATTGTGTCTGTATGCATATTTATAGATTATTTCGATTAGTATTAGGTGTGGTATTTATTTTTTTCAATTCCCTACAACACTGTCTATTAATGTGACATGTTTTTCAGCTCTTGTCAATAACATGTATTACCCTATTAAAAAATGATATTGTTTAGAAGAATATGTTTTCTACCAACCTCAGTCAAATGTGATCTAACCAAATAATGAATATTTTCAAAAATTGAAACATTTTTTGGGCATGGGTATAACATAACAATTTCCTTATTGGCTACCATGTAAAAAGTTTTTAGAAATAATTTATACCAGTGCTTTTGTACTGACTGAAGTAGTATATACACTCTTCATATTGAAAAGTCATTTGTTTTTTTATGATTTTTCTCTAATTATTTTACACAATAATGAAATATTTTTTATTAGATGAATTTTTGAAAGAATGGACAATATTATTAGAATGGTTTTTCAGATGCATGTCTTATCGTTTTAGATGATTTTTTCTTCAATTGAATTTCTTAACTCGTTATTTATCAAAAACGAAGGATTTTTTTGATTTGTCATTAATACTTTTCATTACTCAATGAGAGCAATCAGTTGTGTAAGTTTGACATTCGATTTGTGAGATTATTATATATTTTAATTCACAAACGTATATCTAACTTAATATATCTAACGTGTGATAATTTTAAGTATTGTGTTCAGTTCTACCAACAATTACAATATTCGTAATAATGTTTGTTTTTCATTATACGTGGTTGCTGGTTACCTAAACAAGAAATATAACTACAATAGGGCCTCAATATTCCAAACACCCAAAATGTATACCCTGTTTGAATCCATTGAGCATTCAGAGTATAGTAGGTAGATATTTTGAAAGGTGTTTTTTGAAGTGAAACGAATATTTTGGTATTACTTTTTTAAATTGAACTCACCACTGTTTCTATATAATTCCACAATATATTGGAAAATGGTAAAGATTCTAAAAAAATTGACAATTGTTTCGATATTGCTATCATCGTCAGAATGACAAGTTACATTTCATATGATGCCTACCTGATGTTTAATAATTATTTTTGGCTAGACCAAGGAGTTGACTTAATATATTCATATATGTAAAGAAAATCACTACACCTACCTTGTAATTGATTCTATATATATATATATATATATATATATATATATATATATATATATATATATATTGCGTTTTTCTGTTAAGACAAAAATAAGTTTATTAAAAAATTTACGTATAAAGTTTTCCACTTAATCACTCACCTGTAAAGACAAAAAAACAACATTTTAAGATTTTATACCAGGCCTAAATATTTCTTTTACTGGAAATAAACTCTGTACACACTACTATTTAACATAAGTAAAAATAACTTAATATGATAATCTTTTCAAAATTTCGCAGACTGACAGTGGCACTTGTGAAGTGATTTTCTTTACATCTCCCACCCCCAGAGAGAACAATTGCAAGTGATTTTTCGATTAGGTGCTGACTATTACTGGAGATAGCTTCGTTATATGGTAGAGATTTGATTCTGCCATCTTATGTCTGACGTCTACTTCATAGATATTTTCCTTAATATTTTGTATGGTCCAATTCTCAATTAATCCAAAATCGGAGAGTTTGTATTTTCTTATTATGTTACCCAAAATTCTTTGAAAAATAGCTAGAGCTGTCTTTAAACCAAATAGGAGGCATATCCATTGGAAATGGCCGTCTTGTGTAACAAATCCAGTTTTGTATCTGATTTGAATTTTCAAAGGAATTCACCAAAATGCTGAATTTATGTCAAAAGTAGGAAAATATTTACAGTTCACAGTTTTCACCATTAAATCTTCCATAAAGAGGAATGGTTGTGATTCTGGAATGACAATTTTGTTCAATTCTCTGAAATATATACATAATCTTGTTTTTTTTATCATATTTTTTTATATGCTAGGGTAACCGGAGCAGCAAATGGGCTATAGGATTCCTCAATCAAATTCTTCATTAATAGTTTTGATACTTGATTTTCTATTCCTTTTCTGTAATTAGCTGTGCACCTGTACAGACGTTTTTAACAATATTTATTCACCATCAAATCTATATGAGCTTCATAAACTCGTACAGTGCCGACGTCGTATTTATCATTAGCAAAGACTGGTTTGTACTTTAATATTAATTTATCAATTTCTGTTTGTTGATATAAATCTAAACGATTTACTGAAATTTCAAATTCATTCAAGTTTATATATTCGTTGAATTCACTTCACCTCTGTCTATATAATCAATTTCTTGTTTAAATACCTCAGAGTATGAAGAAACATCTTTTTAATTTTTGTCTCCTAGTACATCTGGAATTTTGACATTATTTGTTAATTAGAAAATATTAGTATTTTGGTCTTTATTGTTTATATCCTCTTCATTTAGGGACTTTTTCTTTTCTTCTGGGTTAATAAATTGTAAGATATTCAATTCATCATTTTGAGTTAATTTGAAATTTTGTATGCAAACCAAACTGTTTAGAAAATCATAATGGAAATTTTCATTATCTATTACGAAAATATTCATAATTCTTTCAACATTATAGATTTTTATTTTTAGTGTTACCATACCTTTTATTTTCTCCCCACCATTAATAGTTTTCAAATTTGTTGTTTGTTTATCACTTGAGTCTTCTTTTTCTTGTATCTTTATTAGTTTAGCATTAATTAAAGACCCATTTGAATCGGAATAATAAATTCCAGAAACTTGTAAGGTGTCATTTAATAGCAACTTTACTTTTATTGATGGTGGTACCACTAGTTTTTTGGATTTTCCTTATTTAGTGTTTCTGCTAACTCAGAGTTTTTAACACTTTTCACAATGTATTTTTGATTTTTTCCTTTAAACCAGCAATTTTTCTCAGGTTGGAAGCGTTTCCTTTTTTCTCGGTGAAACAAATTTGGCAAGCCTTTTTTTCTTAAATGTTTTTAGATTTTGTATCAGAGTATGCGTAGTTCTTTTTATCATATTTATTCTTTCCGACCAGATGTTCCAATTTTCCTAACTCGTAAAGATCTTCGGTTTCTTGTAAAGTCTCCCGGTCAATTATATAAGGTCTATTAGTATCCCAGTATCAATAGATTTTCTCACTTCTAATAATAATTTTTCTTTTTTTATTGCATACTCAAGCAGCGAACCCATTGGATATTTATAGGCCAGAGCATATCTGATGGGCGACCAACGTTTGTTTGCAAATGTGTCGCAGAAATTATTCTCCCATTCCATTCCGATTCGACTGTAAATTTCATTATCATACAGTGGAATTTTTTGAAAGAATTTTTAAAACTTCAATTTTCTTTTTGTCTTCCTCAATATGGAAACGTTCATATTCTTTGTTGAATTCCTTAATCCACTGATGAGCGTTTGTATTTCTGCTAGTGAATTTATCGATCATAAAATCCTTTGAAATTTTCACTAAATTCTGAATTTCAGATTTACTTTGTTTTTCTTCGAGTAATTCTCTAATAGATTTTCCAACTGTTGATTTGAATCACTGGGTAAAGATTTATAATCCTTTATGATTTCCATAATTTCTTCCAGGTAAAAGTCATTAAACTGTAATCTAAATATTCGATATGTTTGATATTTCATCTGTTAAAGTTATCCATGTTTTACTTGTCTGGTGTCTTTTATTTAATGTTTTTCTTACTTTGGGATAGTTTGAAGTATTTGTAATTACTTGGTGTAAACTTGTAGGTTGGTATTCGGCCGGTATACCAAAAGTCTGTCCATTAGGAGTACCTAATGAGGTTATGCAAATAATATTTGCTGCTGCTGAAGTCTTCACAGTAAAATCAAACCGTAACTTCTCCATATTTCTTGAAATGTTTGCAGAAAATGTTGACAGTGGCACTTATGTAGGTGTCACTGTCAGACGTGACACCTATTAAGTTCTGTTGATGAATTTGCAAATTCAAAATGGTTAAGGAAATCACAACACAGGTGTAGTGATTTTCTTTACATATATGAATATATTAAGTCAACTCCTTGGTCTAGCCAAAAATAATTATTAAACATCAGGTAGGCATAACATGAAATGTAATTTCTGTCACTCTGACAATGATAGCAATATCGAAGCAATTGTCAATTTCTTAGAATTTTTAACATTTTTTCAATATATTGTGGAATTATCTAAAAACAGTTAGCTTCGTTTAAAAAAGTAATATGAGTAGATTCCACAGAGTAAGGGACGAAACAGTAAAACTATTTTAGTAGTTGGTACAAATACATTTTTAATTATGTATTTTAGGTATATATGTATTATTACATTATTTAAAATATCTAGGATAGTAGTTTGTAGTGAAGTAGAAAATGCTTTATCCCTCAATTTACGCAATATAATTTTTTCTGGAATTGAAATATCTACTTCATCTGCTCATTCCAAGCATTCATTTAATGCAGATACAACTCGACCATATTTTTCCCCCTGCGTTTGATATGCTGCTGCTGCTCAAGAATTTTAATGGAAACATTTTCTTTAATCTTATCTAAAATCTCTCATTTCTCTGATATTGTCATTGTTATATGTTTTCTTTTCTTTGATCTTGCAATGATTCAAAACAGACAAAAAAATGGTAAAAAACGACTTGCCACAGTGGGAGATGAACAAAATAGCAGAACGATGCGCGATGTACGAAAAATCGACGCGTAGCATTTGTATTGAATGAAACAGCACTGCGAATTAATTTAATAACTGTGTGATAGCGTCTTGAGCTCAGATTATAGAGGGGTTCGGATTATCGAGGCCTACTGTATATCATAAATTATATTTAAATTTATTAATATGAGTTCATCGGAAAATAAATCGGATTTAGCAAGCAATATTTTATATTTTGCACATAAGTATGAAAATCGTTTTTCTATATTTCCGTGTGTAGAGGAGCTGAATTGAATAGGTTTATAAAATCCATAATTCACAGATATTTTGTTCCCTCGAACAATTTTGGTTTGCATTCCTGAATGTGCGTAAATCCAATGTAATGGACTTTTAATAACTTTATCCTTTATCGGCCATATCCTTAGATTACACCGATTTATGTAAAATTCAATCAAAATATGTTAATCAAATTTACCTGCCTCTATTATTCTTGATAAAGTACCTCAAATATTCTTCCCAAATAATGTCATGGATAAAAAATATATGAAGTTATATGCTAATGCTTCCAGGAAAAACAAAAATATATTTCGCAACTAATACCACCTTTCAAATATATGTGAAACTATATGCATAAGAAAAGGGGTCTTTCCTTCCAGGAAAAATAAAAATAGTTTTCGTTACTAATACTAATACCGTTGATTGAGAAGTACGGAAAGATACGCAATGCCTATACAAATATCTGTGACCACCGACGTTTCTCATTCCCCTTACGCCGCTTGCCTCATGGTTCTAGTCACGACCCTTGTAAGGTGGAGCCTCTGGTGGCTCAACGAAAAATCTCATTTTATTTTATGATACCCAGCAGCAGGTTTAAAATTTCATTTTTATGAAACGGGCAACAATAAGCGTTTATTGAGATAATGACGCCAGGGTAATGTATTGATTCATTATTTGTCGACGACATATGTATGAACACAGTATGAAAAAATTACAAAGTAGAAGAATGATTTATAATTTTATTTATTTATGAATGAATGTATTTGTATAAACACTAAAAAACAACCTTTCTACCGTCCGATTAACGGTTTTATCGCAAATACCAACGGATTTTAGGAATATTGACAAAAGTATTAGAACATGGCAATAAGTAAAAATGTCTATTCTATGAATATTAACAATAGTATTAAAAAGTTTACCTGGAAATTCATTCACTTGAATAATTTCTGAACTATCTACCTAACCCGGTAAATACGTTTACTAAGGGAAAATGGTTGATATCTGCGTATTTGTATCGTAAAAAGTGGGATGCGGATTTTTCCTGTATTTGCAACAATTGAAATAATTCTTCAGGAAACAAATTTACTTGGGTTGCTGACTTGTGCTTGTCTTTTTAGATAAAATACATATTTTTCGGTGAGGTTTAGAACTTTTAATTGAATTTCTAATTAAATTTTGACTCTCCCATTTCAAGTTGTTGTGAATCATAGTTTTTATTAATAATTTTAAATATTTATCAATATGCAAAGGACATAAGTTTGTTTTATATGAGTGAATGTTCTCTAATAATTTGATATAAATTAATATTGATACATTATTTCTAACTTTTAATGTTTGGTAAAGTTCATTAAAGGATTTTATTATATTTTCACATTGTTTCGAAATTTAGTTTGTCGGATTCATTAAAAAAGATACGTTATTCCGCGTAGCAAATTTTTTATTAATTAACAAAATTTACTTTTTATCGGTTAATTCTATTTGATCTTTTATCAAAAAATGATCACTACAGTTTTCACATTTTTTCTTTTGTACCAATATTTTGGCGAAATATCCTGTAACATAAACATTAGAACAAGTTTCTAAATTAACAATTGTCTTTGCTCTATTAGCAATTTCTAGATCAGAAGAAATAAAGCTGCTGATATTAATTTGTGAAATATTATTTTCGGAAGAATTGGTAGTATCGTTATTACTTTCAATAACTGGATCTACAGTTTTAGTTGTCTGATATTCGTCTAATTGTAAAAACTCTTGTAAATCTTCTTCGCAATTTCCACTATCTAATGATTTTTGTAATTTAATGTTTATGTTGCACTGCAAAGCTATTCGAAATTGTTGTACACTTGGTTTTGCATTGTATCCACACCTATTTCATTACTGAAAATAGATTTTCTAATGGATCCTGGTTAAGGTGACTAGTTATAACATATTTACAATCAAATGTATTTCTCAAATGTTCAAATAATTTAAGAACTGAATTAAGAGTCCAAATGAAACCGTTAATACAATGGATATTATTTCTTTTAGTATTATTTTCGAATATTTCAAATGAATTAAAATAATCAAGTCCAAATTTTAAGTTATTTAATGAGGTGGGATTTTGAGGAGATAGGGGTCGTCTATTAGGATTTGGATCATATAAAGCTCTGCTGTTGAGAGAATCAAATATACTGTTTATGCTCTTCAGAGAGTCAGCGGTATTTTTGGCGGTTGCCCTTTTTATAGCATCTAATTGGGAAGATGTCCTTATTGCAGCACTAAACGAACTTGAAAAAATCTGAGCAGCCAATTTGACTCTCATTTTTTGCCATGTATTTGGAAATAAGTGGGTATCTGTAATTTTTGGTAATGCCCTAGTTGTTTTGCTTTCTTTATCTAATACATATGTTTTGACTAAATCTTGTCAAGATACAGGATTTCCATTAATTCGAAAATATAACTTAGGATTCATAAAATTATTTCTTAAGCTTTTTAATAGGTGTGCAAGGTCAAATATCATAAACAACTTAGAACTATTAACAGTAATTGATGGGTTTTCTCCTGTTGCACCTAAAATTTTGAAAGCATTTCTATTGCAAGTGCCCTGATCACAAACTAGAGCTACTGGAAGAAGTTGTATCTTTTCTAAGCCCTGAACAACATATGTTATTATCTAAGCCATGATATCTCCTTTTACGGTCCCATTAGAGGTAAAATAGCATAATGGAATTTTCCAATTATCAAATATGCCTCTAATATAAAATACTAGCGCTGAATTGGCGGCTTTATTTTTTCGCCCAAGAAATCCCAAATCCTCGTAACCTTCAATACAGTCATAAAACTGATTATATTATAATTTGGATTCTAAATGAATTTCATCAAACAGAATTACGCAAGCCCGTTCTCTTCTAGACATGGTTTTAACTTTTATTTTTATTTCAAGTTTATTTGTCAGAGTGTGTTCCAAACCAGTTTTTAAAATGATAACACGAAGCCATGACTGGATTGTTCGAACTGATGGCAAAGAAAATGATAAACATTGTCTTAAAAATTGGTAACATCCAGGTGACTTATAATAGAGAGAAAGCCCCAAATGTCGTTCGTTTGTTTTCCATACTTTTTTCTTTGTTGAAGATAACTGCATGCCGATGAATGTTTTCACAGAAAAACTTTTCTCCTTTAACAAATTGGCCAAAAGATTTTCAGTTGTTAGCTTTAATTTTTTTTGCAAACGAGAATATTGCAGTTTTTGAGCTCTAACCTTTTTTCTTAACGAACATAACTTAGTACTTAAAATACTAGACCTCTTTTTCACTTCAGATTTTGTTGAAGATGGGGTATCTGTAAATTCTATTGTATAATTTGGCGCTGCTCCAGTAGTTGGACTTTGACAACTTGTGCTGTGATTAAAAAATTGTGTAGGTTGGTCAGGATCGATGTCACCATCATGGGACCGCTTTCTCGAATAGGTTTTTAAATGTTCTTCTGAAATATAAAATCGATTTCTTAAAAAATTGTAGTTAGAAAAATGATAAACACAATTTAACAATGACCCTATACATTACTGCTATACTAAAAATTATTGTAAATTTTTCCCCCACAAAGATCCGTTTACAAAGTTTGAGCAAGTTTTGTTAAAAAAAAACAATAAAAAAGTACATTCTTACCTCTGGGCGTTACTGGCCGGAATTGCGAAATATCCTCTTGTATTTGGGAAGTACCAGGTTTTTTGTAACTGAAAGCAAAAAAAAAACATATAATACTCAATAACCTGTATGCTTATACAATCTAATAAAAGTAAATAGTTCAGTTTAAAAAAACTATTATAATCAAAATTATATTATTTTTGCGATGGAAACTGGCTGTTTCCAAACACTTTCACTATTTAATAGTAAAATTTTACAATTAACTAGTGGAATGATTTGCAGACAGTTAGTTTCATTCGCAGCAATAACATGATTCCAAAAAATAAGGGTTGAAACAGTAAATTCAATCAACATTATTATACTTGTCCTGTCCGACTTAATACAAAGTAACACTTATTTTTAAACACAACAATTCAAAATGATTTATCATTATTCACATAACTGAATTAGGAAACAAAAATATAATTAACCTACGTACCTTTCCGAGATACGGGTACTGCATCTTTCCTTAGAAGTTTTCTTTTGCCACTTAGGTAAACATCGTTTTTTGCAAAATGATTTTCGCATTTGTGATAATTTTTTAGCAGCATCTCCTCCATCATAAAAATATCCATATTTCCACAGTTCTGTATCCACTCAAAAAGTATATTTGATTTAGACACTGGGAACTTAAAAAAAACTAATAGTATTGTCTTTATTTTTCTTCTTATTGCAACATCCCCTATAACTACAGGCATTTTGTTTTTTCATCTTCATAATTTAATAAATGTATGAAGCACAACGAAACAGTCAAAAATACAAAACACTGATACTGCTAGTTACCGATACCGATCAACTGCCAACTAAAGATTAAAAACGCACCACCGAGCGTACAAAGCGAACAGATAAAATGTACCGTACCTACTGGCCACACCTCCCTTGGCAAAATTCTCGGGCTTGACGACACTATCGCCATCTATTTCTCGGATACATTTCAAGCTACATTTTGGCCCGTAAGGTTGCGTATCTTTCCGTACTTCTCAATCTACGCTAATATTATTGATACAATATATTTATGTGAAGATATTTGCGGAAGAAAAGGGATTTGATGTTTGGTATTACTACTAGATGATTAATTTCATGTTACCACAGTTGCTCAGAATTGTCCCAATAAGAAAAAGAAGATAATTTATTTTCTCCAACCATTTCCAAAAATTTTTCAATTACAAATTCACATCATTTTCAATGTTGTGATAAAAAATGACATTTTTAGGACGGTATTACTGCTGACTCATGTTATTGTCACTAATACAAATAATATATCTGATATCACTTTGAAAAAAAGGAAGCCCCTTAAATTTCCTTAATCTCGTTGCAAGGATACAAGCGAAGTTCCTTGTACCCTTTTTTGTAAAAGTTTTTAATTAACAGGAAATATTTCTTAATCTATTCCCTGCGAGTTTTATCTTGATTGGTACTGCTTTTAAAAAATATCAATTTTCAGAGGCTTCAGTATCTCTTAAATTATATAGTTTTAGGACATGCAGCTTATTCAATTTCAACCTGTGCACAGCACAGACATATCCCTTTACTTCGCATGTATCACTTATATGTTGTATTTGTGGGAGTGTTGTTAGGATGATAAATCGTTCAGATTGCAAGTCTCTTTGGATTATAAATTTAGTACATTATGACCAAGTTGAAGTAACAATGCTGAGAAACTGAAACATTTAAAAACAATCATTTAATTAACCACATATTTATTAATTGTTCAGCAATCAGTAGTACACTATATGAAATAATTTAGTGGTGTCACAAGATTGAAGAAACTTTGTATCCATTCTGTCAATTAGCAGACCTTTTTATGCATTGTGGGGTTCTTATGGTTGTAGAAGTAATTTTTTTTGTAGCCATTGTGTTATATGTTCTGTCTATCAAATAACACATTAATATCCCATCTAACGTTTATCTTGATAAAACACAATTATGTTTATTTATTCGTTATTACTCAACACTTTCATAATGTACTTGGTTATACAGAATTGATGATGATAGGCTTCCCTTTTTTATGTTCACCCATTCTTTATGTCGTTTGATATGTATTCCATTCCATATTAAACAAATATTATTCTGCCTCTATTTTTTCTAACATAATTCTTGGGAAATATCATGAGGTGATTTCGGGATACGGAATAGTTTCTTAATGATGAAAGTTTTTCTGTTTTAATATTGAAATATCTTTTTTTTTTCAAATAATAGGTACTTGAAACTGAACATTTAACTATATGTTAGATGTAAATCTAATTTTGGGTTTTTACATATCAATTTGTAAGTAGGTGTATTCCAAAAAACATTTAATTACAAACACCCGTTTGTGTTAGTTTTAGTCTGTAAAAATTGTGATAAATTTAGGACAACCAAATAGTAACTGTTTTATAGCAACATTTCTATGTGGTATGCTATGTTTGTTAAGTTTTAAGCGTACAAATATATAAAACAAGAATGATATGCAATAATTCTTGTATAAGTGCCCCTCTTTTTTTAGACATACTGAAAATGTTTGTTATTTATTTATTGTTAAGTAATTTATTATAACTGAAAAGCACTTCACGTTTATATGATTATTAAAATAAAAGTCGTGAAGTACTTTTTCATTATTCTATTCCTATGTGTCTACTCTATGATTTAATTTAAACTCTAAAATAAATGTATCATTTAAATATTGAAATAATATATAGTGTGGCCTACAGACAGTCATTGTAATCCTGTTAATTATAGTTTGATGTACATTAAATTTAAGGGGACATAAAGTATCTTATGGATGTTCGGACTTTTTGTATAATGTCTGTAAACTAATCTGTAAGCCTTCTCTTTTTATATTTCTATATACGTCATTCAATATTTTCTAAATATTCAGAATTTCAGTTAAATTCTACAAAACAAAATTTCATATTCTCGTTTTCTCTCCTTGTAAAGTACTATTATTTCTAATGAACATGATTAATCAACGTGATGTCATTGTTATGGTCCTCTGTACTTCTTCGTTACAATTACATTTTGTCGGGTCAGGTATACAATCATACAATTTACAGTAATTTAATGAAGAAAAAAATAGAACTAAATGTTACTTCATCTCTTTATATACAATTAGAAATTTGTATAAGCAATTGCATTACTATCTTCTTCTTTTAAACCGAATTAGATGTTGAAACCACTTTATATTAAGCTCATACTCACTTTTTAAGCTGAATTGGACGTGGATTATTGGCTTTTCAATTTATTGCCTGATAAACGTCAAATGTAGACAAAATCATTATGTCGCATGCCATTTGTGGCCACTGTACTATCAATATAATTAATTAATAAGGGAAACCGTCAATTAGGATATACCATAGGTTTCAATACACTATATATTATTTATATTCCTTGCATTATTTGGCGAGAGGGTGTGAAATCCGGAAAAATACAAAAAATGTATCATTCGTTTCTCAAGAAAGTGACATTGTTAGAAAATTAGTATATAAGTAAGTATATACTAGCAGACAATGTACTCTTAAATGTTTCGATTATTTTGAGAATCTAAATGTTATTAAATAAATATAGCATTTGATATTTATAAGTTAGTTATGAAACGAAAAAATTATAAAAACTATTGCACCTACCTATATTTTTTAAAACGGGTCTTCAGAGAATGGCTATAAGTCCATAACATAAAAATGGAGTTTCATCGTACTATGGCGGTATTAAAATCTTTTTCTTTCTACTTTATCTTGTTTATTTTTGTCATAAAACAGAGGAATAACGTTCTACTAAACAAAAAATTCATTATTGTTACAGGAAAATCTACAATTATTTCAAAACATGTATGCATCATCGTATTGATACTGACATATTACTTATTATTAGTGCATATTAAATGTGGATGTTTTGAATGCTAGTAACATTATTATTGTAGAATTACTTAAAACTTCGTTGTAAAGGTTTCCTAATGGTCATAAATTGAAATGTGCTTCTATAATAAATATACTTCAGGATACATTTTAGATTCTTACTGGGCAAATAGATATATGAGTGGGCCACAGAAAACAGTCCACCCCGATATTTGGCAGTTTTTATTAGATTTTCAGGAAATGCTGAAACACGTCGATTTTTGTTCTAAGGGGGACACAGTTTAATGATACAGACATCTGTCATTTGTCAACCCGCTCCCTTCCACTTCCCCAAACCCTTATTTTTAAATAGGGAATATACCATGTGTAGCACATCATTAGAAAGGCATTTAGATGGAGTATTCAGACATAATGATCGTCAACGATTTTTTTGATATTTAGAATTTACCATTTTGGAAGTATTGAAAAATTACCTAAATTTATTAATTAACAATGTTAAATAAACTTTCTTAGTATAAAATTACATTTTTTTGCAAACTGCTTAAATTCACTTTTGATGTGACAGAAAAAATGACACATTAGCAAACCATAGGCGTTAAGTTTCATTTTTAAGAGGCGTTGAACTTTAAATTAATTAAGACTTTAGTGCAAAGAATATTGAAAAAAATCGTTGACGATCATTATGCCTGAATACTCCATCTGAATGCGTTCTAATGATGTGCTACACGTGTTTATTACCTATTTAAAAATAAGGGGTTGAAGAAGTGGAAGGGAGGGGGTTAACAAATGACAGATGTCTGTATCGTAAAAATGTGTCCCCCTTAGAACAAAAATCGACGTGTTTCAGCCATGGAGCTATACTAAAATTACTGGAGTGCGTTCTTTCAGACTGAAAACGAGCCGGCGTGCTTGAGACCTCCCCCACTCCATTACGGGAAGAACTGTTAATTTTGTGTTTTAATGATGATATAATAAAAGTAAATTATACAAAGTAATACTAGGCTCTACCACATGAGTTCATAATCCTTAGAAACTGAAAAATAATGTTATTATTTTTCTTATATTCTACTTTACAATTGTGACTACTTACTAACAACTTAAATATCACAACAAGAACGCCATAGCACCATGTCTGTTTATAATCATTTCATGTTCACTTGCTGTTCCAAAGCGCTGAGGCAGTATTTATTTTATTAGAAATATATCTCATCTTTACGACATTCTCAATTCACGAAACCCTTTTGCAAGTGGTTTCAAAAAGCCAATATGTGCCTCCAACATTAACACAATAGGCTCGTTCAGTGAAATTTCATCAACCACGTTTGTTCACATTTTTATTGAAGTATTACTCACATATAACACAGAATAAAATTGAGCTTAATTGAATAAATTTTTTAAAAGTTACCAGTCTTTAAATATTCAAACTTTTAATGTACCGCTGTGACGTCATACCATCTTTTGAGACGAGGCAGGCTAAGCAGCGCTATGCGTACGTTCGTAATAATATAAAATACATTATCAGCGGTATTGCAAAATAAATTAGTGCCGTTGTAATTTAGTATTGTTTTTTTGATAGCTTTTTAAATTTGTTTAATATAAAAAATGTGTGATCGGATATTAAAACCAATTCTTCCAGTACTCCGGAAGTTGACGTTATTATGGTTATGGACAATTTTAATACAAATCGAGATTTTATGTGTGCAGAAATGAGGGGGTTTAAAATGAAGCAGTAAGTATTTTATGTCTATTATTTATTATATTAAATGAGGAATGGAAATTTCGAAACAATCGATTATACACTGTACATTTTTGAATCTTGTTCGGAAAGGTATTGACAAACGTTTATGAATTTCCGAAAGCGATTTCCACTGAATGAATGACTTTAAATGTTCAACTAATATTGGGATGGTTTTTTTAATTGTTGCAGCCAACAAAAATCATCTGCTATTATTTTATATGGAAGATTGAGTATAATTTTTTTCAAAGCTACAAATATTTCAATTTTTGTTAGCTGGCACCGTGTGGAAAGCATATCCACTATAAAGAGTGAGTGACTGTGTATACCATTATACATTTTCGGACTTTCTTCCATAAGAAAGACAGTACGCTTTTCTACATTTTCCTTCTTACTAAATTCTTTTTCAGCATCTTCTATTGATGAAGGGTCATCAGATGTTGCTATGAATGACGTCAAATCATTCGAGCTTGAACTTCTGGTTGAGGAATAAAATGTTTTGGGTATATTTTTTACGGTATTTGTTGCTTTTTATCCTTAGTCCTTATCCTTAATACATTACACTCTCTTTTTCCGTGTTCTCAAAACATTCTTGCGAAACATTTATGCTCTTTCCGCTGCTAGTCAACGACAACCGAGCTCTCTTTGTCCAAATTTCGTTATCCTTGCCTCTTAAGAAAAACATTCAGAGAACGTTTAGTGTGTGCGAGTGCGCAGTTTTTCGAACTTTTTGACAATCAAAAATGTGTGGAACCAATCCCGGGTTCATCTTAATTATTACCTTTTTTCATTAGAATGCAACATTTAAGGTCAGATTTCAGAAATATTTAACAAGCCATTATCTTTAATAATCAATTTTTCAGATCTTTGTAATTTCTGCACAGTTGTTAGTTTCTGACAATATTGTATCACTAACTATAGTACATACAGATCCTAATTAAGTAATTTGGTCATGAAATACATCTAAATTTACGATGGTGCAGGAATTATAGATATTTGAAAAATCCATTGTTAAAGATAACTGTGTGTTAAATCATTGTGAAACCGGACCTAAGAGAGTCCTCCTTATGCGCCTGGTTTTAAAAATAGGTTTGTCGGGAATTAAGTGCAAAACGGGAGAAGGTGCAATATGTTCCTTATACTTACATACAAGTGAAACTAATAAAAGCGTGTTAAACACGTCCAAAAATTGCCTACTTTCAAACCAGGTGGATGCATACTCGTGATAATATCTAATATACTTAATTTACATAGTTATTAGAAAAACACTTACATTAAAATGATCTTCGCAGCAATATTTTGTTGAAATATTGCTTATAAAGTCAGTTCTACACATAGCTTTCAGCCACAACTTCCGTGTACTATATTTTTTGGCGAAGAAATAAAAATGATATCAGGCCTGGTTACAGTGGTGTTTTTACATTCCAGAACTATACAATATTTGTAGCTTTTCTTTTTGTGTTGTACAGCCATCATTATGCTCATAAAATATTTAACAACAGAGAAACAATCAAATACATAGCCAAACTAAAGCTTATTAAAGCAATACCCGTATTATTGCCGTAGCCAGCGCAATGATAAACGAGTTGTGAGATGCAGTGACGTCATCGCTGGCGCGAAAACGGGCTCAGAAAATTATGAAATTTTGCAGAACTACTAAACTCAACACGCTCGTTAAGATTATGTAAAAAAATGTGCTTAACGAGCTTATTAAAGCAGTCATCCCGGAGACAACTTATTACATAAAGTCTTTAAATCTAGACAATCTATTTGGGTGGAAGGAAAATGTTTGCAATATGATTTATAGTGCTAAATACTTTAAATATTACATATAGAGTATTGTATAGGCAAGAAAATCCTTTAAAATATATATTGACTTTTGCAGGATCATCTTGAATTATCTTACAGTTGCATTCGAGCTAGAGGTGCAGTAGATACTGGAAATTGTTATACTTTTGACAATTATAATTGTCTGCAATTTTTTTTTGGTTTTATGGTGTTTGGAGGTATCCATGCAGCCAAATACTTTGTGTTAGGTTATATATATATACAGTATATATAGTGATGTATTTGAAGTTTAGATTTGAATCCAATTTCAATTAAGTGCCAATTAGAATCGATACTGAATTTGTTATTGATTTTCGTGTTGTGGATATGTATCCTATTACTTAAGCGAGCCCTAATTTAACCTATCAAACTATCGTCGTCTGCGATTCAAGTTAATACCGCTTTTCGATCAAAGGATTGGTACAGGGTTACAAGTTTTCTCGCTCAGGGGTCGTTCAGAGCTTTATTTGAATACATACAAAGGTGGACCACGGATGGAAGGTATAAACATTTGGGTTAGGGTAACAAAGGTCACAAGCTCTATATAACTTAACTATATCCATATGTTAGTCATCCTTAGAAATTTTACTAGACAGTCTAATATTTTTATGTTATTCAGCGCCAGTAAGTGAAACATGTTGATGGGAGGGAATATTTTTTCATGTATTATGTTATTATAAAGTTCTTTCGTGGCATTATGATATTCCAAGCATTCAAAAAATATTTGATCCAGGTCTCCTATGACATTGCAGGCTGTGCATAAGTTTGATTCGATTACGCCTATTTTGTTCAAGTGCTCTGGGTACGACGCATGTCCAAATTTCATTCGAATTATACAGCTAATTTCCCTATGTGAATAATTAATTCCTTTATACCACTGTTGTTTTGGTATTTCCCTATGCAGTAGTGTGTATCTAGTAGGCTTTGTTTTTACATAGTGGTCCCATTTCTCTTTCCACGCTGCTTGAAATTTTCTTTTGTATTTATTTAAGCAATCTTGTAGTGCCACTTCGTTCGGTTGACATTCATCTTTTTCAGCACTTGTTTTGGCTAACTGATCAGCTTTTTCGTTGCCGTAAATTCCATAATGTGCTTTTACCCATATTATTTGAACGTCACTCTCTTTGGTAAGTTGGTGTAATAGGGATTGAATTTTCTTAATGTGCGGGTGAGTGATGGTATCTAGTGCATTATTATTCAAACAATCGATTATACACTGTACATTTTTGAATCTTGTTCGGAAAGGTATTGACAAATGTTTATGAATTTCCGAAAGCGATTTCCACTGAATGAATGACTTTAAATGTTCAACTAATATTGGGATGGTTTTTTTAATTGTTGCAGCCAACAAAAATCATCTGCTATTATTTTATATGGAAGATTGAGTATAATTTTTTTCAAAGCTACAAATATTTCAATTTTTGTTAGCTGGCACCGTGTGGAAAGCATATCCACTATAAAGAGTGAGTGACTGTGTATACCATTATACATTTTCGGACTTTCTTCCATAAGAAAGACAGTACGCTTTTCTACATTTTCCTTCTTACTAAATTCTTTTTCAGCATCTTCTATTGATGAAGGGTCATCAGATGTTGCTATGAATGACGTCAAATCATTCGAGCTTGAACTTCTGGTTGAGGAATAAAATGTTTTGGGTATATTTTTTACGGTATTTGTTGCTTTTTATCCTTAGTCCTTATCCTTAATACATTACACTCTCTTTTTCCGTGTTCTCAAAACATTCTTGCGAAACATTTATGCTCTTTCCGCTGCTAGTCAACGACAACCGAGCTCTCTTTGTCCAAATTTCGTTATCCTTGCCTCTTAAGAAAAACATTCAGAGAACGTTTAGTGTGTGCGAGTGCGCAGTTTTTCGAACTTTTTGACAATCAAAAATGTGTGGAACCAATCCCGGGTTCATCTTAATTATTACCTTTTTTCATTAGAATGCAACATTTAAGGTCAGATTTCAGAAATATTTAACAAGCCATTATCTTTAATAATCAATTTTTCAGATCTTTGTAATTTCTGCACAGTCGTTAGTTTCTGACAATATTGTATCACTAACTATAGTACATACAGATCCTAATTAAGTAATTTGGTCATGAAATACATCTAAATTTACGATGGTGCAGGAATTATAGATATTTGAAAAATCCATTGTTAAAGATAACTGTGTGTTAAATCATTGTGAAACCGGACCTAAGAGAGTCCTCCTTATGCGCCTGGTTTTAAAAATAGGTTTGTCGGGAATTAAGTGCAAAACGGGAGAAGGTGCAATATGTTCCTTATACTTACATACAAGTGAAACTAATAAAAGCGTGTTAAACACGTCCAAAAATTGCCTACTTTCAAACCAGGTGGATGCATACTCGTGATAATATCTAATATACTTAATTTACATAGTTATTAGAAAAACACTTACATTAAAATGATCTTCGCAGCAATATTTTGTTGAAATATTGCTTATAAAGTCAGTTCTACACATAGCTTTCAGCCACAACTTCCGTGTACTATATTTTTTGGCGAAGAAATAAAAATGATATCAGGCCTGGTTACAGTGGTGTTTTTACATTCCAGAACTATACAATATTTGTAGCTTTTCTTTTTGTGTTGTACAGCCATCATTATGCTCATAAAATATTTAACAACAGAGAAACAATCAAATACATAGCCAAACTAAAGCTTATTAAAGCAATACCCGTATTATTGCCGTAGCCAGCGCAATGATAAACGAGTTGTGAGATGCAGTGACGTCATCGCTGGCGCGAAAACGGGCTCAGAAAATTATGAAATTTTGCAGAACTACTAAACTCAACACGCTCGTTAAGATTATGTAAAAAAATGTGCTTAACGAGCTTATTAAAGCAGTCATCCCGGAGACAACTTATTACATAAAGTCTTTAAATCTAGACAATCTATTTGGGTGGAAGGAAAATGTTTGCAATATGATTTATAGTGCTAAATACTTTAAATATTACATATAGAGTATTGTATAGGCAAGAAAATCCTTTAAAATATATATTGACTTTTGCAGGATCATCTTGAATTATCTTACAGTTGCATTCGAGCTAGAGGTGCAGTAGATACTGGAAATTGTTATACTTTTGACAATTATAATTGTCTGCAATTTTTTTTTGGTTTTATGGTGTTTGGAGGTATCCATGCAGCCAAATACTTTGTGTTAGGTTATATATATATACAGTATATATAGTGATGTATTTGAAGTTTAGATTTGAATCCAATTTCAATTAAGTGCCAATTAGAATCGATACTGAATTTGTTATTGATTTTCGTGTTGTGGATATGTATCCTATTACTTAAGCGAGCCCTAATTTAACCTATCAAACTATCGTCGTCTGCGATTCAAGTTAATACCGCTTTTCGATCAAAGGATTGGTACAGGGTTACAAGTTTTCTCGCTCAGGGGTCGTTCAGAGCTTTATTTGAATACATACAAAGGTGGACCACGGATGGAAGGTATAAACATTTGGGTTAGGGTAACAAAGGTCACAAGCTCTATATAACTTAACTATATCCATATGTTAGTCATCCTTAGAAATTTTACTAGACAGTCTAATATTTTTATGTTATTCAGCGCCAGTAAGTGAAACATGTTGATGGGAGGGAATATTTTTTCATGTATTATGTTATTATAAAGTTCTTTCGTGGCATTATGATATTCCAAGCATTCAAAAAATATTTGATCCAGGTCTCCTATGACATTGCAGGCTGTGCATAAGTTTGATTCGATTACGCCTATTTTGTTCAAGTGCTCTGGGTACGACGCATGTCCAAATTTCATTCGAATTATACAGCTAATTTCCCTATGTGAATAATTAATTCCTTTATACCACTGTTGTTTTGGTATTTCCCTATGCAGTAGTGTGTATCTAGTAGGCTTTGTTTTTACATAGTGGTCCCATTTCTCTTTCCACGCTGCTTGAAATTTTCTTTTGTATTTATTTAAGCAATCTTGTAGTGCCACTTCGTTCGGTTGACATTCATCTTTTTCAGCACTTGTTTTGGCTAACTGATCAGCTTTTTCGTTGCCGTAAATTCCATAATGTGCTTTTACCCATATTATTTGAACGTCACTCTCTTTGGTAAGTTGGTGTAATAGGGATTGAATTTTCTTAATGTGCGGGTGAGTGATGGTATCTAGTGCATTATTATTCAAACATTGGATGATAGACAGCGAATCCGTTAGGATAGATACATTTTTCTTTTTTTGGTAGATTGTGTGTTCTAGCGCATTCATTTTGCCTGCAGCTTCTGCTGAAAATATAGAATAATCGTTGCTTAGCTTAAAGGTTTTTCCTTCTTTCGTTTCTTGCACATAGAACGCTGTGCCTGTACCTTTTGTTGTCTTGATGCATCTGTATATATTGTTATTGTACTGTTGATGTCTTTTTTTGTAAGTCTGATAATTCTTTCTTTGTTTAATTCTGGTATTTCTGAGTAGGCAGGAATTATTATTTTTGCAGAGTGTTCTATGTTCTCAAAGTAATTGCAGCTTTGATACGTTAAAATTTCTTCTTTATTGGTGTTACGAAATGTGGTGCATATCGGTGGCGAGTTCTTTTTTTTCCAATATTTATTCGTCAGGTCCAATGTATTTAACTCACATATTTTTGCCATCAGTGTAGAATTTTTTGCTTTACTCTTAAGTACCATTTTTTCAGCGAGAAATGTTCTTCTCAATTCCAATGGTGGTTCGAGTGCTTCCACCCTTAGTGGTTCCACTGGTGTTGTTGACATCGCTCCTAAGCATATTCTTAACGCTTTATTCTGTATTACTTCTAGCTGTTTCAGTGATTGTTTTGATGCAGATCCGTATAGGACGGAACCATAGTCTAAAATGGACCTTATATATGCTTTATAGAATAACAGGCATATTTCAATACTTGCGCCCCACCATGTTTTGGTGATCATTTTGAGGAAATTAATGGCTTTATTACATTTTATTTTGATTGCTTCGATATATGGTTTCCAATTTAATTTATTATCTAATGTTACTCCTAAGTACTTAATTTCTTTTTTATATGGTATCATGTGGTCCCCCAACTGGATGTTCTGAGTTTCTGGGATACGGTGCCTTGAAAAGATGGTGACATTTGATTTAGACGTTGATAGATCGAACCCTACATCTTCAATAGCTTTTATGATGTTTGAGGTGGCCTTGTTTAGAGTATTTAGACAATTTTCATATTTTTTTTCCTTGATATATATTAATTAGTCATCAGCATATTGTAGAAGTGTGTAATTCCTGCATGCTTGATGCATTTTGATGGTATATATGTTGAACAACAGTGGTGCTAAAACGGAGCCCTGTGGTAAACTTCTAGATGTATGTCTTGGTCCTAATAATGCGTCTTTTTGTCTTATAAATATTTTTCTGTCTGTCATAATATCGCACAGAATGTTTCGTATTTTGGTAGGCATACCGATTTGTTTCAGCATTCCGTTCAGTATTGGAATTTCTACCGAGTCGTATGCGCCTTTTACATCCAGGAACGTAGCTGCAGTATACCCATTCTCTCCAAAATTAATTTGTATATCAGGCTCACTGCGTCCATTGTGCCATATCTTTTCCTGAATACGTACTGATGAATTGGTAATATTTTGTGTTCTTCTAACCACCATTCTATTCTGTTTTTTAATATCCTTTCGAATGTTTTCAATAGGCATGCTAATAATGATATGACTCTGTAGGAGCCAGGGTCATTTGGATCTTTTTGATGTTTTAATATTGGAACTGCAATTAGGTTTTTCCAATCTTGTATTGTGCATTTGCCCATTTGTAGTATGTTGTTATATATTTCCAATAAAAAAGATTTGGCATTTTTTGGTAGGTTGCATAACATCGGATATCTGATATTGTCTAAGCCTGGTGCGGTGTTTTTTTTGTTTTATTGTGTTTTCTAGTTCTTGAATATTTATCAGATTTTCGAATATTTGTGGTATTGTTTCGTCATGTTCCTGCTCATTTTCTAAATTATTTTGGTAGAAGGTAGATGGCGGTGCTATTCTCTCTAGTAGCTTTTCTTTCCAATCCTCACTGCTGAGATGAATGTTCTCTGTCCGTATGAAAGTTCTTTTCATTTTCTTGGCCTGTTTCCAAATGTCTGACATTGATGTGTTTTTATTCAGATTGGTGCAGTATGCTCTCCATGAGGATCTTGCCTTTTCTTTCAAAAATTTTTTTGTGCTTGCTGCTATTTTTTGCACTGTAATGAAGTTTTCCAACGTGCTGTTAATTTTGTAGGCAATTACCGCATTTTTTCTATCTGTTACAGCTATATCACATTCTCTGTCCCACCAAGGTGGTAGTGTTCTTGACTTTATTGTGAATGGTTTGTTTGTTGGCATGGATACTTGGGCAGCTGTGTTTATTCCTTGTATTAGATATTCATATTTTGCATTAATGTCATTAAAAATAGGCGGTGTTTGTGAGAAATACAGTTCTGCTTCGTTTTTGAATATTGACCAGTCTGCTCTATTTATATTCCATTTATTGGAGGGACATATTAATTCCTTTGTTTGTAGACACTTACTTTTAGGCTCATTGATGTTAATAAGTATTGGAAAGTGATCTGAACCCAGTGTGTCCTTTATTACGTTCCAATCTATGTTGTTTATGAGGTAGGGTGTACTAAGTGTCAGGTTCACTGCGGAATTTTCCCCGTTGCGGTTTAATCTAGTAGGTGTTCCATCGTTTGCCAATATTAAGTCATGATTTTCTAAGACGTCTAGAAGTTGTATACCCCTCTGATCATTTTTGTACGAACCCCATGTTCTGTTGTGTGCGTTAAAATCTCCACATATTATGCCGTTCTCTTTAGATATAATATTAAATATGCTTTTCCAGTCGCTGCTATTGATGGTAATTTTTGGGGGGCAATACACAGATAATATTTTAAATTGTAAATATTTATTAAA
Organism: Galeruca laticollis; assembly: GCA_963921935.1. Classification (NCBI taxonomy): domain Eukaryota; kingdom Metazoa; phylum Arthropoda; class Insecta; order Coleoptera; family Chrysomelidae; genus Galeruca; species Galeruca laticollis. The sequence goes on along the minus strand of OY998180.1, from coordinate 46,413,512 downwards.
ATTAATTTCGGCGGCACATATGTTGATGTCAGTATTTACTTTAATGTTAATATCTACTTTTTCAAAATTTATTTTTACCTTTATTAGTATTGCTGTACCTCCATATCCGTCATCCGTATCAGTTCTAATTAGATTATAACCTGGAAAATTGATGATATTGTTTTTTTTTTAAACCACGTTTCAGATATAACGCAAATATCAATATCGTGTTCTGAGCGCGTTCCATTGTAATATTTTAATTTTATTGAGCATTGGTATTTTTTGGCAGATTATGATTCATTTTATATAACCTATCTGTTACAAATTGAATGTCAACTTTTTGTAATTCTTCAAATGAAGTAATGTCTTCCAAGATGTTTTTGAAAACTTGGAAGAACGTTTGAATAAATGTTGTATCATTTTCTTCATTTGACTGCATTTCTATTTCCATATTTTCATTTGTACTATTATTTTTAAATTGAAATACTGGTTTACTAGGACCAAAGGATCTGGGAAACATGGGTGCTTGTGTGATTTCATTGTTGGGTGATTGTATCCTACGTTTTTTGGTTTGTGTGATTGTGTGTTTACTGTGTGATGTTGAGGGTTCTGATGGTGTATTTTTTTAAATGTTTTGTATTGTTGGATTATTGTCTTAGGAAGTAATGGAAAGCTTTCCGGCGTATTATCAAGTACATTGAACCTATTGTTGCTAATTTTACTAATATATGAATTATCAGACCAGTTTTTTGGTTCTATATAGGTTACATTATTATCTGACATGAATTGTTTTTTATTTGCTTCTGTTTTTCAAATACGGGGCATTTTTTATGTATCGTTTTTCTTGCTACAATTTATGCATAGTGTGTTAGTGCTTTTACACTGCTTGGCCACATGGCCATACCTCAAGCAGTTGTAACACTGTACTACCTTTTGAATGTATTTTTCTACAGGACATACAACGCTATTAATTATAACAAATGGGGGTAACACGTTACCCTCGAATGACACTAAAACTGTTTGCCTTGGTATATATACTGCTTCCCCATCAATATCAATTTTTCGTTCAAATCTACGAATACTGGTGACTGCGTTTGGAGACTCAATATTTTCCAACAAATACTCGTCACTGAATGTGGTATCTACTTCTTTGATTACCCCTTTCCTTTCTATTAAATTATTGGGTATGAATGCTTTTAATTGTTCCTCTTTCAAGTTTTCGTTTTCTATTAACATATTAGCGTCTTTAGTAGTTTTAACCTCTACTCTTACTCTATTTCTACCTACCTTTTGTATTTTAGTAATGTTTTGAACTTTTAGTTTTTTATGTAATAAGTGTCCAACTGACATGGGATGTAAATTTCCTAAATTCTCATTATTAATTTTTTCGATAAATACGTAAATTTTATCAATTGAATATAAATTAGGTTTATCAAGTTTGAACTTTTTTGCTACTTGTACTGAAATACCTGTCGCTGTCTGACCAGACAAGCGTGTTTCTTTATTATTTTCATTATCCTTTCCTAAGATTTTGCTTTCCTGAAATGCTGTTTGGTATGTTGAATTGTAACGCACATTCCTTGAGTTATCATTATTATTGCACAGATCTGAAGTTCCCCCTTTGTCAGGGGTATCTGCACTAGACATTTTTCACTGAACTATAAATTTGATTATCGGATTTACTAGGTGGATTGACCGGTTCAATAGAATTGGAATTATTAACAAAAACGATTTGTTGATAAGAGAGCTGTTTTAAACACGTCTATACTAATTGACTGTTAAAATCGCGTGTCTGCAATTTAGATCTGAAAAAAGATCTATTGCAATTGGAAATGAACAATCTGGTGGTGATGAAGAAATTATAACATATATCAGTCTACTTGACAATATTAATAATAATATTTATGGTTATATTATAAAGAATATTATTAAAAAATTACTTGTGAATTTTGTCTAGATTTGTTAATAGATCATACTTATTCACTTAAAATTTTATAAAACATGTGAATAATGGAAAATTAATTATACCATACAATGCAATTTATTTAATTGTAAAGAACGTTAAAAAGGTATTTCAATCATTACAAATTTACATAAAAATGTTAAAATACTTATTGTTAAATGCGCTGAACATAATTTTAAATAAAAATTTACAATTTTTCTTCACAATCATTTACCCTATCAATATTGAATTCGGAACCCCTTCGCATGAATACACTTTGTTTCATTTAATAGCAAATAAATATGTTAACATAAGATTCTGTCACTATGGAAAATAATTTAATTTGCAACATGTCCTAAAAAATAAATCTGTCCGTCAGAAACTTACCAAATTATTATTATTTAAAAGTGTATAGTTTATTATGAAAGAAATACTAATAAAGGTTATATAGGTTTTATATATTATTTGTTATATTTATTTTCTACACCATAATTTACTAAAAATTGCATTTTTATTAATGAATTGATTTCCTGCGTTCTAAACTTTTTAAAATTCATTCAATAATCTATTCATAGAAATTATAAATATGTTGCTATGAATTTATTGCCGTAACGGGGTGGGGGAAACACGGTAGCGCATCGGACCGTTTTCTTGTACAAGCGGAGGTCGTCAGTATGTACTCCAGTTGATTATATGTAAGTCTTTTTATTCAGCATTTCCTAAAAATGTAATGAATACTGCAAAATATCGGGATGGATTGTTTTCTACGGCCCACTCTGTATTAACCTGGCTTTGTCAATATTGAAATAATTGTAGCATTTCCATTGACAAAAATTTAAGTTTCTTTGTTTGATTACTAAGGGTTAATTACTGTTATTATTATAGGTTCTTAAAACACTAAACATAACATTTTATTTCATCAAAATAATCCAAACATTCTAGGATTTCACTATACATGGATATTCAGATATTTATGTTAATAATTGAATTATATTTCCTATGATTATCAAATGTTTCTGTCTATTCTAGTTATAATGTTGATTTTTAAATTAACCATATGGATTTTAAAATACATTACAAACCAGTGACTGTTTTCTAAATTCGACGTGTAAAATTGTACACCTAGGAAAAAAGCACACACCAATTTTCTCCTGCTTACATATTTACAATTTATAGTTTTTGTAAGGCCATGGCACAATAGTACTGGTTGTAATAATATGTGTTACTAAAACTGAATTTATTTTCAAGACGTGAGCTACAAATTGGCTGGTCCTGGAAGTAAATACCTTATTAGCTTAATGTATTTTACTACTACTATTTTAATATTGTTTTGGTTGATACATCAATATAATATTACAAATGTATATTATTATTAATTATCCTTAAAATACAAGATTTTCTTCAAACATGCAATTATTAGGTAGTGTGTTTGGTTCATTATGTAATAATTTAATTATTATCTACAGAATGATAACTATTTTACCGACATTCCTAAAGTTATTTTTGTTGGTAATTATTTTACCTAATGTTTATTGTGTTTTAACTTAATTGCCTGTTATTCATGCATACATTATTTTGTTTTTTTACAATTTTGTTGGCGACCTGCGATATTTTTATACATTTTGTCGTCATTCAACTACTATATCTACTTTATATCGTCGGTTTCATGGAATAATGTCATATCTCAACATATTATATAGTTCCCTAAATGGTCAACTGAGGCCACCCAAATTAATAACTATGTGGCTCTATTGTCTTAAATTTAATTACTTAACCTTTCAATTTTGAGATGTTACATTATTCCAGTAAAACAGGAGTGGTTTCGCTGAAATAAGTATTGTTTTTGCAGAAAAGTTTTATTAGTAAAAGTTTAAACATAAGTAATTTATTATTAACTATGGTAAAATATTATTATTTTATTCTGTTAAAAAACTTTAAAAATGTTATCATTTTTGTATTACAAACTGTTATAAAATTCAGAATAGTTCGCATTACATTTTACTAAGTCCAACAAGTCTTTTTTCTTATGAATACGAATTCCAGGTTTGACAGTGAATCCTTTTCTTATGACACTGTTATTAGATAATCCACTTGAAGAACTTCGAGCAATGAGACATTCTTGGTATGAGGGAGAATTCTTCTCAGCCTTAACAAACTTTTATATCTGCAATTTTTACTGGCTGGTTACCGTCTAAAGTCCTAAGCTGAAATCTCATTTGGTTGTTTAGGTCATGAAGGTCAATAATATCGTCTCAAAACATTTCCACCACTTTATAGGAATCACCCTTTTTTTAGCTGCTCGAATCCTAGAGATCAGTGCGTCAGAAGTGTATATATATATATATATATATATATATATATATATATATATATATATATATATATATATATATATATATTATGACAGAATCGCCCTCATTTTGGGTATGCCCTTGTATTAAAAATGTATGAGTAATTGACGAAATGTTTAAGTTCTGTACATCATACAGATACATGCAAAACATGTATAGATTCTTTTGTTCTCCCAGACAGTTGTCAAAATAGAAAATAATTTCTTTGTCTTCCCCATCGCGTGCTACTTCAAGATATTTGTTAACGCATTTACCTAGCTCATTTACACCTCTTTTGCCAAGCCCCTCATGCCAGACAAAACAAGTGGCATTTTTTGTTAACATATTGTAAATGCAAAAAATTTAACACATTCAATTTTGATTTGTAAAAAAATATGGGTGTATTTCCTTTAGGGCATTGAAAAACTGCTGCCATGTCATATATGGCAAGAACAACATTAGAGGCTTTGGCAAACTTTGCTTTATCTGATTTTTTCTTGGCTCGTGCCAGATCCTTTTGTGTGGATCCTTTGCTCTATTTTTTCTTCTGGAGTGGAGTTTTCAAATGTAACACATTCATTGCACTTATCGTTTTTTGGAATAAATGGATGAATATTGAACTCTTCTGTGAACATTTTGTAAAACATTCCGTATTTACAGGAAGGAGAGTTGTTACTTTTACATTGCTCCTCAAACTCTCTATGCAGGTCAGCAATAAATTTATTCCCTTTCACTTTCGACTTTTGGATATTTTTTAATGAAGCACCTTGACTTTATCTCTTTTTTTTAGTTACTGTTGTTAGAACACTATCTTTGATGTTTAAAGTGTTTTAAAAAACACTTTGCACACCCTTATTTTTTGGTTTCTGATGGTAAAGTTGTAAGCGTTATTTGTGTCTCTATGGCATCCTTCTCTTACGTATCTGTATTTTATTGCATCAGTTGCATTGCTTATAAAATGCATTTGTTTTGTTAAGTCTCCCAGGTTCCAATAACAATTAAATAGATCTACTCTCTCATTCTCATTTATTCTGAGAGCATATTTCTGTTTACATTGTTCACCACAAGGTGGTTGCAATTGATGTGGTCTAGCCTTATCCTTGTTTTTTAAGTTTTTTTCATAAACTTTTCCGGAGTTTCTCAATCGTTTAGACACGTTCTTCTTCGTTTTCTTTATCGCATACTCTCTTTCTTCCTCGCTTCTTTTTTTCTTCGGCGCTGGTAGAAGGTTCACTCTGATGAGCAGTCTCAGAGTCTTCATTTTAACTCAGATCAACAGTCTGAAAGTCGTCTTCTATTACGTTTTGATTAATTTTGCTAGAGTTCTCTACTTGAATGTTAAAAGTAGGGTCAGCTATGCTGTCATCACTGTGAAAGTCTAAAACCAAATAGGTTTAAAATAGATTAATACTGGTAAACAAAAAGATTGATTGAATTAAATTATCCTGTATTATATTTTTTTTATTAATTCTTATTACCAGTTGCTGAGTTGTCTTCACTTCACTGCCACTTGTAGAGGAGGATGATAATTTCGTAGAAGGCATCTCTATTAGATGCGTCTCTGTTGGAGACACTACTTTTGAAGGCACTTGATGTTTCATAAGGTTTTGATTTATTTCTTCACAAATATTTAATGGCGGACCAGTAATAGAAAATTTGGCAAATTAATTGTGTTTCCTACCAGGAATCCACTAATTAAATAATCCTATATTACATTTAATTTATAAATTCTTATTACCAGTTGTTGAGTTATCTTCACTGCCACTTGTTGAATGCACCTCTATTGAAGGTAAATTTGTTGAAGGCACCTCTATTAAAGGCACCACTATTGAAGGCACTTGATAATGTTGAATAAGGTTTTGATTTGTTTCTTCACTTTGGCGGCAAACCTGCAAAAGAAAATTTGACAAATTAATTGTGTTTCCTATTAGGAATCAACCACTGAGATGGCTCATAATAGTGCGGCAGCTTAATTTTCTACAATAATAATTCATTTATCTAATCTTTTTCTCAGTTTTCTCTCTTGCTTTGGTAGCAAGTTGCAGGAGAATTTTCCCTCGACTCATTGCCTAGAATAGATAAAAAAAGTTACTTAATATTTTTGCAAAGTTTGTCATAAATAATTAAGATAATGTAAAAATAAATGACTGGTTAGCAACTAAGACTGTTAACGACTTCACTAATGTTAAAAAAAAATAAAAAATAAACAGAACAGAAAAGATTTTTTTACAATCTAGACATACTCAATTTGGTTAAAGAGTAACAAGCCGAACAAATTCAATAGTATTTTGTGGAATAATACCATAAGTACATAATTAACATTCTTGTGTTATCTATATTTTTCTAAAATATTGTCTCAATCCAAAATGATACGACCTTTGACAAAATATTTAGACACTTATTTTACTTACCATTTTATTGAACAGACTGACAACTTGATATAATACACTATTCTTCTATAAAGTGCACTGAAATTGAAAATAATACCAAATAACACAATGTTACGGAAATAAGGTTGAACACTAAATCTATCAACACAAAATAATACACTGTTTAATAAAATCAACGACAACATTACACCACTGAAACAAATATTTACTGATGGAACTGTACTGAGAAAACAAAACGTGCAACATAGCTTACAAGAAAATTGTCGCAATTGCATTCTAGCGGCAATATTTGTAAGCTCACTTATGATAGTCTTCCAGGTAAATGAATATGAGCTTTAGATTTCTTTTTTACGAATATCTCTAAATCGATGATTTTTTGGAATGTTACACTATTCTACGAAACCGACGATATTTACTACTTTACCGACATTCCTAAAGTAATATTTTTTGTTGGTAAGTGTATCATACTCAGAATACTTGGTTTATTAACTTCCTTGTGCTGTTGTTCATGTATCCTTTGTTTCATTTTCTATAAGCTTATTGACGACTTGCGAATGTTTTTTTTCACAAAATAGTTATAAACATAAATGCTGCCGACTTTTTAATACTAATGGTTATGATTTAATAATTATTAGTCTATCGAATGACTGGATATTTCAATCAATCAAACTAGGCAAATAATAATCAAGGAAATACCTACCAAATTTTTATAATTTCAGTTATCCCGATAAAAGTAACCGACTGACGAATTATTTCTTCCTACTCGATTACAAAAAAATACATATGCCGTACCCATCTGAAAAATATATGGTTATTACTCAATAAATATATTCATAAAAACTATGAACATTTATTGGGTACTGTAAAATATCGATACAAAGACTGATTTTATAATGGATTAGCTTCAGTTATTCAGCACAAATTAAAAATTACTAGGTTCCTAGTTTGTGTGATTAAATGGGAGCTTTTAGAAAATATACATGATATAAACATTAGCAGTCGTCAGGTAATTTCAAGTTTCTTATTACAAATTTCACTTTTTTAAACAGGTATGTCCTAGTCAATGTTCAGTCAAACCGAAACAAAATTTGTTGTTTATAAATACTATGCTTCTTATTCCGATGCCGATTTATAGTGCAAATTAATAAATGATAAAGATAAGTGTACATAGTCATAATAAAACATGTTCATTGTTTAAGAATCTATAATTTGAGAATAAATCGCATGATTTTCAGTGAGATTCATAAAGTATACTTTTATGTTTTTTAACTGATTGTCATCAAATAAGAATGTTTTTCTATTCTGATATTTAAAATATTAATTTTTACATGTTTAGAAGTTTAGAATTTCATCATATTTCATCATTTGTTATCCTTTATTTATTGCGAAAATATATTTCAGATTCAGCCACATAGTTCAAAATATATTTGGATTTCCTCCATCTTTTGTTTAAACCCAGTTTACATCTGTCAAAAACGTGATTACTTTGTATTTAAATAAATGATGTTCCCACAGTTTCAATTCTTAGTTTTTGTAATTTTTATAATAATTTGAGTTTAAAAACAAGTAACCTGGAAATCCGTAAATGTCAAGATATGTGAAAAAAATATTTACAATTACTTTTTGAATCTCTTTTAAACCAGTGGTTGGTTAGTGTACTAATAGAGTATGTCATAAAATATAATAAATGTAAACATATGTTTAGCAAACAAATACTTAAAAAAAGTTACAATGAATTTCGATTTTCATATACAAAAAATATATTTTGTGTAAAAACATTTCGTTTTTTATTTATTCCTTGATCCAATCCATAAAAACATCCAATGTCTCATTCTCCATGCTTAGCATAAATGCAAGAGGTAAATTCCATTATACAATAATAAGCCTGGCATACAAAAGACTAGCTTTCATGTCTGGGGATAACAGCCAAATAAAATTAGTTTTCTATCATGTCGAACATACTAGAGCTGTTAACGCTAGGCTGGTACATTTGGAGCCAGAATCAGTGCGGCTGGTCGACTAAAATAGTTACTTGGGGAACTGTGTCTATTTACATTATATGATTTTCCAGATAACTGAATTTGGACAAGCTCGTGAATTTATTATATAAATATAGCTTTTAGGAGTGCTGATGGAAAATAATGTTATGTCACCTTTCTCTGAGTGTACTACTAGTTGCAGGCGATGAAGGACTCAATCATCTTTAGTGGATGCCTGCATATGTCCCCAGGGGCCATAACAGGGACTCCTAAGATTAACCTGCGTTGTACAGCCCAAAGTGAACACCCTAGGAGAACGTGGACCGACGTTTCGTCATCCATATGCCGCAATCCCTACATAGGGGACTTTTCTCTAAACCTAAGTTATGGAGGTGTTTCCCCAGACAGCAGTGCCCTGTTAGGAGTCCTGCTATATTTTTAACCTACTCCTTGGTAGTTCTACAGCTGCCCTAGCATGTCCATTAGTCCAACCTCTCATGAGGAGCTTGGACTGCCATAGACCCTGCAGAGAATTCCAATGAGCGAGGTGTTGGTTTCCCAATCAATTCCTCGTCTCCGTAGTGATTGCGTATTTTGTAAGGCCCAAGGTCGGCCCTGGGCCGCTAAAGGGAGAGACTGCCCCTTCCACAGCTAGTGTGCCGCCATTTAATTACCTTCAAAACCACAGTGGGCCGGAATCCATTCTAGCCACACTACGTTCCGCCTTGCAAAGTCGGCAAGCCGTTCTCGACATTCAGCAGCAAGCTATGAGTTGATGGTATATACACTCAGGGTTATTATTGCCGCCTGGCTGTCTGTGTATATGGTTGTGTCTAGGTTTATCTGTGCACATTCCAAGATAGCGTATACCTCAGACTGATATGCAGATACCTCCTTACCCAAAGGAACACTAACTTGTGTCTTTGGGTTCCTACAGTAAATTCCACCTACCGCCCTATCGCTGGAGCATAAGCCATCTGTGTATCAGACGATTCCATGAGGTTGTGGATTTCCCTCTTCCAGAATTTTCTAGTCCGGATCTTCACCCTATCGGGGGTTACGAAGGAGTACCTGTGCAGGCAAACAGCCGCTTGAGCAAAAACTGGGACATCTCCCGAAAATCTGAGCTTCTTGACGTGCCTGCACCGTTCTTCGCTTCGGACATATCCCAAACTTCTTGAGCGTAGAAGTGCCCTTCTGGCCTCAGCCTCGATCAGATGGTGAAGAGATCGATGACCAAGAATCATCTCCAATGCAGCAGTTGGTGTAGCCTTCATGCAGCCAGTTGCCCTCAAACTGACCACCCTTTGGAGGCGTGCCAGTTGCGATGTAGCCGTGGGGAAGGTTACTCTCGGCCACCAGACCAGAGTCGCGTATGTGAGCATAGGCAGCATGATCACTTTGTAGAAAAATAAGATAGTAAGTAGTCTTAGGGGTTAGTCCCCATTTCGGACCAATATGGCTCTCCTACAGGCACAGTACGAGTTAGTCACCTTGCTTAGGCGACTATCAAGGTGAGCTTTCCATGTCGGTGTCTTATCCAGGATCACTCCCAGATATTTCACTTGTTCAACCACTGGAAGTGGTGCTCTTAGTGTAAGTATTTCTAATCTAATTCCCATATAGACTACAGCTGATTTATTTCTGTAGGATTTGTTCGAATTTCTAGTTTTGATGTTTTTGAATGCAATAAAATGTAATTGCGTTTATTCTCAAAGGGTTCCGTACACATCTCGTTGCGCTGAATCGATATTCCAGTGTCGGAGGCTATTTAAATAAAAATGCAAGCAGTTTGTTTTTTAATAATTTATTTAAATAAAAATTTCTGTGAGATTTTGTAAGTACTACAAAAACTAAATAACCAAATTGTATTTATAAAAAAAAGTTTTTATCACTGTCTGAAACAAGAGGCGAACATCCTAGTTAAAATAATTTATTAGCTTTTTAACCCAGACAGCAAAAAATATTTTTTAATAATTTAAAAAAAAATATTTGTAGCTACAGATTTTAAAATATTAAGCAAACATTGTTTTTAAATGTTAATGAAATATTTGTTGTAAATATTAAACAAATATTATTTTTAAATATTAATAAGATATTTGTTATAAATATATTGTCATTTTTAGGTACATGATTGACAATTTTAAAATTCTTCGGGATCCTGCAAAACACTAAAAACTAAAGCACTTTGCTAATAATTGTTATGAGGCGATAAAATTAACAGTCAACATTTAATTTCTTGTGCAGTAAGTCGGATTGACATGATCAATAGATACATTATTTTTGTTGTGTTGATTGTTCATGAAATTTTAAATTCTAGATTCTCTCATATAATATTTTATTTAAGTTAATTTTTCTAATATTGGAGTTAAATCTAAAATAGAAACAGTGTATAAAGCACTGGCAGGTAAATAACAGTGTTCGCGCCACACTCTTATTTTCCCATAAAATTTGGTGCCACGCTCATGGATTAATTTTCGTTCAAATTTAATACTAGTTTTCGTGTGCACTCCGATGTTATACTAGTTTTATTATTGTCATTATCGCTTCCGTTGGAGGAACAGCTCGTTTCCAAAATACATTTTGACTAATTTCTAATCGAATGTTTGATCTAAATTTCCAAATTATGTGAAGCACGTAATTAATTATAGTAATATATACAATTTATTTAACAAATAATATGCAAATATTTGACAAATATTAGACAAATATTCTCAATATTTGTATTTCCTTGCGATCGGGAATTATAATAGGTACTTGGCACTATTTTTCCAAAACGAAAAATTGCAGGTATAACATTTTGGTTCAATTATAACTTTTATATATTTATTCTTCTCAAAATATTTTTATAAGCTCTTGAATAGTTTGTATTCCTAAAGAAACGAATATTTATTTAATATGTTAGTAACCAAATATTACTTTTCAAATAATTAAGCAATATTCATTAAATATTTGATATAAATATTGTAATGTTTTTGTTATTTATTTAAACAATAAACGGGTGGGATAAATTTTAAACACTCGGTATGGCTACTTACTAATTTATTTAAACACTAGCTCACTAACACTTAATTTATATATACTTAACTAATCGCTTAATTATTAATTTATATTAACTGTATATTCACTCAAACTAATTTATATAAACACTTTATATTCACTTATTCACTTGTTTATCTGTCAAGATCACTTCATCAACTGACTCGTCCGCTGATCGGTCCTTATTTATATTAATGCCTTTCTTACTAGAAAATTCCGGGCTGCGGCTTACACAGACACAAATAATTTTTCTGGCCTTTTCTAGATAATGTCTGGTCACAAAAACAATGTTTAGATAAGATAGTCCCAAACAGTTATAAAAACACTGCGTATCCGCCATAATTTTAATTTTCATACCTGGCTTAGACAGAGTCGGATTTAGGATCTATACCAGTGTGCTGTTTCGTAACATTACCCCCTCCTTAAATGGAAGTTTGAATCGGCAACTGGCCCCATTTCTACACTTTCCGATCTTATGGAAATAGCAGGGCACCGTCTTCATCGGATACTGATAACGGGGGTTGTAGCTGCAAATTAATATCTGGACACCGGTATCTCTAAAGATAACCTCTACCATGTTCCTGATAACTCGCCAATCCAACTGGTTACTCGCTATCTTAGGCATAGCCAGTTTCTTCACGCTGGATTCTAACACATGGTCTCGGAGGTTACGAAGTGCTTCCCATACATCGCGGTAGGTAGCTCGATCTTCCGGGAGAGTGAACAAATCTTGTTGTTGTTCCGAAATGACTCCATATCTAGCTTTCCCGGTACCTCTATACGCTCCCATAAATTCATCGAAGGTGGGGTCAGACACATCTCGAATAAGGTTTACTCCTTCCTCTAAGTCATGGTCTCCTTCGAATGGCGCTAGTCGGTTATGGTGAACTACTTTTGGTTTTCCGTTGGGGATCTTGCTTATGCGATATATAACATCATTGATCCTTTTCTTGATCAAGTATGGACCTTCCCAGGATTTTTGTAATTTTGGAGAAAATCCTTTTCTCCTTGTCGGCTTGTGTAACCATACTTTGTCCCCTTCTTTAAAACCGCTTTCTGTGGCCTGCGTGTCGTACCGACTTTTCATCTGTCGCTGGCAACTTGAAGATTTGTTAGAACTAATTCATGAATATTGTCCAGCCTTCTTCTTAATCGGATCACGTAGTCTTCGCCTGCTAGATCTTCTCCAGGCCGGCAGCCAAATTCCAGGTCACAAGGAAGCCTCATTCCACGTCCAAACAAGATTTTCGCCGGTGTTTCACACGTGGACTCATTGACAGCAGATCGATAAGCCAATGCGAATAGGGAAAGATACTGGTCCCAATCTCTCTGATGCTGGATACTACTTTGGACAGGTATTTTCCAATATTCCTGTTCATTCTCTCGACCATTCCATATGACTGTGGATGTAAAGCTGTTGTCCTGGTCTTCTTCATTCCCAGCTTGTCGCAAATCTCCTGGAATAGATGGCTTTCAAAATTTCTTCCCTGGTCACTGTGGACTTCCAAGGGTACTCCATATCGGCTGATAAATTCTTTCACCAATACATCCGCGACAGTTGTGGCCTCTTGGGTCGGGATAGAGTAAATTTCCACCCACTTTATGAAATAATCCATTACAACCAGTATGTACTTGCTACCATTTTCTGTCGTCGGAAATGGTCCAGCGATATCTAAAGCAATCCTTTCGAAGGGGCTTCCAACATTATATTGTTTCATAGGTGCTTTTCTCTTGCGATGTGGTCCATTACTCGTAGCACAAGTCGTACATTTCTTACACCAGTCCTTCACATCGTCGGAGCTGTTCATCCAATAAAACCTTTCACGGACTCGCTGAAGGGTTTTCTTCACTCCCAGATGACCTCCCGATGGACTGTCGTGTAACTTCTTCAGTTCCTCAGCTACTCTTGTTCTCGGGATAACTAGCTGTCTCCTCATCTCGGAACCATCATCGTTTTCAAGGACTCTTTTCAACAGCCCTTCTTCCAGGATAAGAGAGTCCCACTGAGGCCAATACGCCTTGAGTTTAGGTGAAAACTTTGACACTTCTTGCCAGGTAGGTCGCCGATTTTCTTTCTTCTATTGCCGGATCATCTTCAGGTGAGGATCATTCTCCTGATCCTCTCTGATCCTGGTGGGTGACCATTCCTCGTTGACTACAGTGTTCTTGAAACTGCAGCTTCCCTAGATTCCACCTTGTTGCAGTGGGAGCAGTCTGTTGGACACGGCCGTCTGGACAGGGAGTCGGCATTTCGGTGACTCACACCGGCTCGATGTTCGATGTTGAAATCATATTCTTGAAGTCGTTCAATCCATCTAGCGATCTGGCCCTCGGGATTCTTGAACTGCATCAACCACTTGAGTGCTGCATGATCAGTCCGGATTGAAAACTTCCTACCATAGAGATACTGGTAAAAGTGTTCCACGGACTTCACTACTGCCAAAAGTTCTCTTCTTGTGACGCAGTAGTTTCGTTCTGGTTTGGAGAGGACTTTACTGAAATATCCCAGCACTCTCTCTTGCCCTCCTTGGATCTGTGAGAGCACTCCACCAATTCCTACGTTGCTTGCGTCAGTGTCAAGAATAAAGTCTCCCTCTGGTAATGGATATTCTAATATCGGCGCCGAGGTTAAATGCCTCTTGAAAGTTTCAAAAGCCGTTTGACAGCCTTCGTCCCATTGGAAAGTTCTTGCTTCTTCTGTAAGTCGCGTTAGAGGCTTGGCAATATCTCCAAACTTCCTGATAAATCTTCTATAATACGTGCAAAGTCCAAGGAAACTCCTAATTTGATGTTTGTCGGTTGGTTGCGGCCATTGCTGAATGGAAGAAATTTTCTCTGGATCCACCGCCACTCCTTCATTGCTCACTATATGACCTAGATAGTTGACTCGGTTTGGGAACAGCTGACATTTCTTCGGGTTTAACATGAGCTGGGCAGCTTGGAGTCGTTTGAATACGTCTTCCAAATTCTTCAGCTGTTCGTCAAATGTCTTCCCCAGTACTACGATGTCGTCCAAATAGACCAGTCATGTCTTCCAAGACAACCCTCTCAAGACATTTTCCATGAGTCTCTCAAATGTCGCAGGCGCATTACAGAGGCCGAATGGCATGACGTTGAATTGCCATAATCCAGATCCGGTGGTAAAAATAGTCTTCTCTTTATCTTCTGGGTCCATTTCCACTTGCCAATAACCAGACTTCAGGTGCAAGGTGGAAAACAGTTTGCTGCCGGCCAATGTGTCTAGCGTATCGTCAATTCGAGGCAGAGGATAGCTGTCTTTCTTCGTCACGTTGTTAAGCTGACGATAATCCACGCAGAATCTCGTAGTTCAATCCTTTTTCTTGACGAGCACTACTGGAGACAACCATGGAGTAGTAGATGGTTCTATTACTTTTTCTTCTGCCATCTCTCGAATTATTCTTTCAGCTTCCTCTCTCTTCGCTCGTGGAAGTCTTCGAGCTGATTGTCTAATTGGCTTAGCGTTACCAGTATCGATTTTGTGTTTGACGGCTGATGTTCTGCCAGTTTTTCCTCCTTTTGGTACGAATAAGTCTCGATACTGCAAGAGAAATTCTCTCATTCTCTTTTTTTCAGCTCGATCTAACTTTTGACCAGCTACTGATAACATCTGTTCGAATCTGGCATTAGAATTGTCAGTGGTCGTTGTTTGGCGAACTATAGACGTCACTGGTACGCAGGATCCAATCCTAGTTTCCTTCTTGATGGTGACTGGGTAATCAGTCAAGTTTATCACATGTACCGGGATCTCTTTCGCCGACGTAACCAATCCTTTTCCAATTAGTACTCCTTTGCCAACTTCTTCGTCGTGGTTCCTTGGCTCCATCATCACCGGTGTACCTTCCTCCATGATTCCCTGTAGCCGTGCTACTATCATGGTTTCGCTTCGTGCAGGTAGAACGGTATCTTCCTGTACAGCTGCCAACACCGCGCTGCCTTCATGTGGATGAAGGAATACCTCCTCGGAGCCCACTTTAATGGTTCTGTTTCTAAAGTCTAATTGGAAACCATCTATATTCATTACGTCCATTCCCAGAATCACGTCTTCTTTAATGTCAGCTACGATTACCGTATGCGTGAACTTTTCTGCTCCAATTCCCAATTGGATTTGTGTTTCCCCGTGAACGTTGGCTCTCTCGCCTGTGGCGGTCCGCAGTAGCAGTCTCGTTGGTAGAAGCTTCTTCTTGGGGTTTATTATCTCTGGTCGTATAATGGTTCTAGTTGCTCCAGTGTCAACCAGCAGAGCATATTTCTTGCCATTTACTTCGCCATCCACATATACACTGTCGTTGCGACATCTGAACGAAGCTATCAGTATGAGAGGGTCTTTGGAACGAGCATGGGTCGGTGCTGCCCCCTCGTAGCCGACCCATTCTAGTTTTCCTGTGACCGGGGTTCTTGGTTTGCAGGAGTCTTGGGGCGCTTACACGAACTACGTACATTCCCTAGCTCGCCACAATTCCAGCATCTGATCTTTCTCGGCTTCTTGTCCATCATATTTTTCATTAAACTGACGAACTGGTCAAATCTGTCTTCGTCACCTTCTTCTTGGATGGTCCTAATTTTGTTATATCCTGAAGCCTTCGTTGCTGCTTCATATTCAAGAGCAGCTGTCAATGCGTCGACTAATGTTTTCGGATGGGCTAAACGAAGTGTCGGGGTCACGTAAGCCATCAATAAAGGCCTGAATGCCCAGACATTCCATCATGTTCTCTGCTGCTGATGGATAAGCAAATCGAACGAGTCGGGCAATATCCACTTCACATTCTTGAAGTGTTTCGTCACGTTTCTGCCTTCGGTTCTTCAGCTGGGATTGGTACAAATGTTCTAGATGTTCGTGACCATATCGCATATCCAACCTCTTCTTCAGCTGCTCGAAATCATCCGTTTCTTCCAGAGGTATCGTCTGAAGTACATCTAAGGCATCTCCCCGAAGCGCGATAGTTAAGTTCACTGCCTTTTCTCTATCGGACCAATTATTCTCTCTAGCGGCTGCTTCAAATTGTTTCACATAATTGGTCCACGACATTTTTCCATCGAACGTCGGGGCCTTGACTCGGGTAAAACTGCCAATGTCTTCAAACTTAGGTAGTGTTTCTGGCTTGCAGGGTTTCGTTTGCTCGGTCTTCTTTTCTTCCTCTGGCGTGCCTCTCGTCTATCGTTGTAATCTTATTCTCGATTTTCTCGTCCATCGTCGACATCTTATTCTCGATTTCATATTTTAGAGACGAAATTTCATTTTCAACCTCAGCGGCAATGTCGTTTTTCATTAATAAGATATCGGCAGATATATCGTTTTTCACATTCGTTGAAATTTTCTCTTCCATGGCAGAAATATCGTTTTTCATAGCAGAAATCTTTTCGTCCATGTTAGCAGAAATATTAGCAGAAATGTCGTTCTTCATAGCAGAAATCTTCTCGTCCATGGCAGAAATCTTCTCGTCCATCTTCTCTTCCATGGCAGGAATCTTCTCGTCCATGTTAGCAGAAATATTAGCAGAAATAGACGAGATTAAGGTGGAAGCCTAGTCAGTAAATAAAACGGTTTCTGGATCAAAGCCGTCATTTTCCAGTGCCACTTTAAGTCTTTCTACTAATTCGCTTTTCTTACCGGACGTTTCCAACTCACGATCTTCCAATCCTGCTCTTAGTTCCGCCACTTTGAGGTCACATAGTCTCTTGGCCATTTTTACGTAGTAATTTATTTATATTACCCCAAACCTGACACCAATGTAATGTTTTTGTTATTTATTTAAACAATAAACGGGTGGGATAAATTTTAAACACTCGGTATGGCTACTTACTAATTTATTTAAACACTAGCTCACTAACACTTAATTCATAGATACTTAACTAATCGCTTAGTTATTAATTTATATTAACTGTATATTCACAGTAGAGTAAGGGACTCTTGCGCCTGGGAACTTTTGTGACGTCACATGACCACGCCCTCTGACCTTGACCTACTTTTCGTGACCTTAAGCTATTTTTGGGGCTTTGGCCCAGGCCAATTGCCAAAATTTGGAAGGTTAAAGGTCAATGACCCCAAGTCCCAAAATTTGGAAGGACCTTGACCTAGTTTTTTGGCCAGGGTCAAAGGTCAATGACCTAACATGACCACGCCCTATGACGTAACATGACCACGCCCTATGACGTCACAGTGTCTATGTGCCGTATGTGTCATCCGTCAAATGTCTCTTCTGTCATATGTGACGTATGTGCCGTATGGCCATCCGTCAAATGTCTCATCTGTCATATGTGCCGTATGTGCGTTCCGTCATGTGTCATTCGTCAAATCCTTGCCATCTATCGTCGTCAACCTACATTATCTTTCTCTTCTGCATTGGCCAAGAAGCACGGCATTACCAGATTGGAGTAAAAGTGAACAATATACGGTGGAGTGAAAAAGATAGAAGAAAAAATATTATTGAATTTTAAACAGCATGCCTTCGTACAAATAAATCAAACGGTATTATGTTAGGTACGTCACTACGACGATGTGTAGTCGTAAAATATTATACAGCGTGTAGTCGTAAAAATATTAGGGTGTAAAGGTATACAGGGTTGTGTGAAAGAAGCAAACCACACGAGGATGAGTCAAGTCGGGGCATCATGGTCTCTGGTTGGTCAGCGGCCTGGTGTCTGATTGGACCCGTTCTCTGGTTGGTTAGCGTCCTCGTGTCTGATTGGCCAAACTACATAATCCACCAGATGTCGACAATGCAGTTACCTTGCCATCTATCGTCGTCAACCTACATTATCCACCAGGTGTCGGTAATACAGTGACCTTGTTTTGCCATCTGTCGTCGTCAACCTACAGGGTCCACCACGTGTCTTTAATACAGTTTACCTTGAGTCATCTATCTCGCCGTGACGTCACCGGAAGGTCGAATAGCGATAACCTAACATAGCAAACCCCACGAAATCTTGTGTAGCGGAAGTAAACCCAAATTATTATTGGCTAGGACTCGTTCTCTGGTTGGTTGGTTAGCGTCCTCGTGTCTGATTGGCTAAACTACATAATCCACCAGATGTCGACAATACAGTTACCTTGCCATCTATCGTCGTCAACCTACATTATCCACCAGGTGTCGGTAATACAGTTACCTTGTCTTGCTATCTATCGTCGTCAGCCTACATTATCCACCCGATATACAACTACTCTATTGGAAATTTCCATGTAGGAGGCTATACTCCTTTAGAAGATTACATAACTCTGCTACAAGATAGTACATTGTACTTCCAGAATTCTCCGTTATACTCTGTGTCGATTGCAAAAATGAGGGCAAAGTTGTCAAAAGTCTGCAAAACAGTTGCTGTCTTGTGTTTAACAATATCCCGCAATATGTTTATTGGGGGTAACAACAATACAAGAAAGTTGACGGGCTTAGAAATTGATACGTTTCAATTTTGTGGTTGTGCAAATTAAGTTACAAGTACTTGAAAATATAATTCGTCATGCAATTTAACATCATTTTGACCTACCATGTATATTAGGAAATCCAGTGGCATCTATATTGGAAATAATTAATAATATTGTACAGCCATAAACAATAGTAGATGGGTAATAAAAGAGTTATTACATTATTTTGTTGTATACTAAGAGCATGAATTCTTATCACCGCATATTATTATGTTTTCATTTGTGACAGATCTGATGTCTATGTTAGCTTCATGCACTAAAGACTTGCGTTCGTTGGAGCGATTCTGAACTCGAATTAAGGAATCGTTCGACAGTCAACACGTTGGAGTTAAAGGTGTGTGATTCAGACGTTAGAGTTGGGTTTATTGTCTCAATTAGCTAATATTGAGAGTATGCGAGTAATTTTTATTACCTTTCCTAATTAACTATACGTCAAGTATTTATTTTATTTTTGTGGAGCATGTCCCCGTGGTGTTACTCCGAACGCACTATCCCTGATACATATCTTTGTAACGCGATTCTCCGTGATGTGTCTATGCATATATTATTCTGTGATATATACTTGTTGGATATCTCAGCTCTTATTGGTTATTGGAAGCTTTGACATCTCGAGAGCATTCTGATTGGCTGGCTGGTTTGACACGAGACTTTTTGATTTTGCCTGTGAATATACTGGACAATTCATTGTTCGCTGGGTATATCGAAGTGAAGTGGGTTGAATTTATGTCACCAGTTTCGGATGAAATAATTGAATATTTCACCTTATATTAAGGGGATGAACGATTGGTGATACACATTTCCCGGGTATCGTAAGATATTTTTGGAGTTGTTTGGAGAGTATAGACCTGTGGAAACACCATTTTTTTGGGATCAGAAAATTCAACCGACAGGTGGTTTTTTTAATGCTGTCATTCCAGTTAATTGTAAGTAACAGAGTATTTCTATAGTTTCATTAACTAGATTGTTCTCAATTATATCATAGAGGTTTTGTCCATTGTCTGATGAATTGATTTTCCTTTATAGCTGTATATTGTACATGAAAACCAATCTTGAAGAGGGTATAATGTTTCAGTAGGCCTTTATCACAGTACCTAGGGCAATAACACCTTCAGCCCTATATATTCGGAACTCAAACTGGCCATTTGGTAAGAAATATTACAGTTTTTTTTTATATATAGATGAATATTCTAGTAATTTTAAAACGTTTTATCTTTGGATAATGTATTTTTTTGTTGATTCGAGGTTAACTGGTTTTATAGTTTAGGTACTTAGTTCATAGGTATTGGCTCCATATGAGCTCGTATCTTGTTTTTTTTGTCAAATGGAAAAAGATTATAGTTAATATGTTAAGCTCGATTAGTATTATGATTTTTTGTTGGTCAAACATGAAATATAGAATTTTCTAGTTAACTTTTGTCAGCAAAATTAAGTAATATCAATATTAGTTGATTAATCTTCATGATTAATAGAAGTCTTGCTCTTATGAGATTAGTACATATTTCAGTTTAAAGATCAGTAATAGAGATTACTCATATCGGGTATATGACTGCTAGTGAGAGTTAATCGGTTAGGGGATAAAGTTTAAATTGATATTTCGTTTTGACCATTGAGACTGAAAGAAAATGTATAGAGTATTAACATATTTCTCATTTTAGGGTTCCCTGTTCTCTTTTCTCTTCTCTTTTCTTCTCTTCTTTTCTGTTCTGCTCTTTTTCTCGTTCGTCAATCTTTACTATTCTGGATTTGGTTTTGGATTTCATTTTATGGGACAACGTTGAGTCAGAACAACAAACTTGTATGGGGAAAAATTTGGATTGTTACTGAAGAGTACAATATTGGATCTTATAGCATTCTATAGAAGTAGTAGTTGGTAGCCACCACTAGCAACCATCAAGACACAGTGGATTTCACGCAAGTTTTAAACTTTGGTTTATGTAAAATACCTTTTTGCGCATAACACTTGTTTATATCCGTCAGTGTAGATTGTAGATAACTTTTTTATTACCGTAAGCCACTTGTGGTACGCAGATTACGATACTTGTGTTGATCAAGTATTACAAATACTTTTATCAACATACACTATTCAATTAAACCTGTTTTACCATTTATACTCACATTGTGGATTGGTGATAACTACACCCACTGTTGTTAAATTTGTAAACGTTACTATTCAATTTTAACATACTGAGTTATTTGAGTTGGTGGTAGTACGCGTATGAGCTCATATGATATTGCGCCATATTGTATTTTTAATATATACTTTCAAAATTTCACATTTAATTGCATAATCGTTATTTTGTGCCATAGATACATATGGTATATTGTATTGATTTAACCCTATATTGTATTTGGAACTTAAGTATATAGTTTTCTCATTCTACCGGCTAATCGAGTACTCGTTTGAGAAATTTCATTTGTATGTAGGTACTGGTTTGTACATATTTATACCCAACGAACAATCCAGGCTGTAACATAGGATTTCAATCGGGGGGAATTATAGGATTTTACCAGGGGGGTTTTATAGGATTTTACCAGGGGGGTCTATAGGATTTTACCAGGGGGGTTTATATGATTTTACTTAGGGGGAATTAAAGGATTTTACTTAGGGAATATATAGGATCTTAACCCAGGGATTTATAGGATTTTAAAGTACCATTGGGTACTAGTGGGTACAGCCTGTCAACCTTTTTTTTGTACAATTTGTAGTAGGATTGAGTTACTACTGGGGAGGGATACATTGGTTTTAAAGGTACGGGATATATATTTTTGGCTTGGGATACTTGTATATATATATATATTTGTATAAATTTTTGTACATCATTTAATCAAGGGGGAATTTCACTTACCTATGATAATTTGTGTTTATGACTTATGAGTCATTTTGGACACCTGGAGGAATTTATTGTAATTTTGTGGTACCCTTGTATGTACTAGTTGTATTAGTAGAACCTTGTAAGATCACTTGATATACTAAGCCGATTCATTAAACTTAGACTTGGGTAAGTGACATCTGACTTTTATTTCTCCACCTATTTGGTAGTCTTAGGGTGGGAAAAACTTGTGTAGGTAGTTGTCGGGAGGCAAGATTGCCTGGCGCCCTTTTACATTTATTTAGTCTATGAACAACGGACCCCCCCGTCTCCGCAAGAGTTAGAGGCAACGCCTAGAAGCGCACAGTATGCACCGAGTTTTAGGTTCATAGATCTCAGAGTGAATAACGGTAGGTGGCAAAATAAATTTACTAAAAAGAAATCGACGCAAGGAAGAAGGTTATAAATTACATTCTCTCTGCATGCACCTTTAATAGCCTCCCCTGTTAACCATATAGAAATTATAGAAGAAGAAGAAAGGAGAACAGAGACAATGTTCGAATTATACAAAAGTGTTACATTATAGCTGGAGAGACTTACTTATCTAGAGCCAGCACCCCATTACCATAAACAATAAAAAACAAATATATATTTTCTAAGTGTTTACAACAACAATAGAGCAGTTCTTATTGCAGATGGTTATGTTACAATACTTTATAATAAATGTATGGAGAGAATATGTTTGCCTACAGAAGAAACGTTTTTTAACATTTACTACATATGGTATTACGTCTTACCAAGGCAACACATTTGCTAAGATAGAGGATATTTATAATTTTGTATAACAGAGTAAGATGGAATGTATCGGGAGAATTGTAACGTAATTGTAAATAATAATAATAAAACATATGGCATAGATTGCCTTACATGGCTCACCTATAATGCAAGGATTAAAATATACAACAAATTTATTTGTCAAATAACCAGTCCTGGTGTTAACAAGAGCATTGGTAACCATATAATAGATTCCGTCAACTACCCCAGATAAGACGTCTTACCTATTAATTATATAGAGATCGTAGAAGATACGAATAATAATAAGGAGAAAAATGTTCGAACCTCTCAAAAATGCTATATTAAGGTTGGAGATACATTCTTTACATCCAGGAGCTCGGACAGGGTATATACATGTAATATTATACCCAAAGTTCTAAGAAAGAGAGAGTGAACAAAAATAGTAAGCTAATGCCTTTTGTGCTAAAAGAATTTCCCCCATATTTCTGTATTATCTGTAAAGAAACGGAAATTAGGAATGGAGGAAACAGAATTAAAGAAAAAGAAAGATGAAGTATTTAGAAAATACAGCTACAGTTAAAAAAGGAATATAGACCGTCCAAGTGGATGTGGAGAGGATTAACATCGTTACAATGCAAGAAATTGCGGATAGCATTAAATTTTTGGAGAAAGAACAGAAGATAGTAGAATTAAAGGCGAGACTAGAACATTATTTCTGCACCAGATGGAAAAACTTAGGGCCCTCTGGATACCACAGCGTTTCCGCGTTCACCGTTAACAACCAAAATAAATATACTTATGTAGGAGTTTTGGTGGATAAGGAAGGGCGAAATAAGTCTACTACTACTTAAAGGGTTACCACAAAAATACGTTTTTTCGCATTTACAATGAGAGAGAAGCTCTTGTTGCATACGGTTATATCACATTACCATATAACAATGGAATGGAATTAATATGTTTACCAACCGAAAAACCCTTACAACCTAACATAATACCGTTTGTTCAACTTCAATCCGACCAATAGTAGCAGATCTACTCATGGTTCCTTGCTAACCGCATTATCAATAAATTTTTACTATTTATAGAAACTTTGCACCTTAAAAATGTCCGTGACTCCTATCTAAGCTAATAGTGTCGACATAGAAATGTCCCTAGGCCACTCTGCGCGCATGCAATTAGAGTAACCTAACATAGCAAGCTCCCACGATAGCCACGTCACGGTGTAATGTTACACGTCACGTACGCCGCGCGCAGAGTGACTTGATGACATCATTTATTTGGGCTTGTTGATACTCCTCCATGGTAACCCCCACTCATATAATTAGACATAATGGTATAAATAAATTACATTTTATGTAATTCCAATAGTCACTAGCAATCAATTGTACATTCAACAACAAATAAAAAATGGGGAAAAGTAATATTCTACGTAAATATAAGCTTGAGCAAACTATTGAAGCATGGTCAAATCTTAATCAAAGAGAATATGCAAGCTATATTCGAACTCAACAATCGAACCAATCTCGTTCTGTCACAGCCTTATCTTCACATACATCTGACAGTCGATATTCTCCATATGATGGTCCTAGGTATCCACTTGGAAACCAAAATTAAGAAGAGTATAAAACCAATTAAGCCATTGTAAATAGAAATAATTTTTACTTCGTGTAGAAAAGAAATAGTTTTGTTACAGTCAAATTCAGTTCTATTAATACGAAGCTGATACAATTATATTTAGTATTCGAAAACCATCAACGTCAAACAGTATAGATAAAAAATAAAAATGCCAGTTCCAGTGAAGTATAATTGTGTAAAGTGTAAAGGTGAAACTGGTCGACCGAATACTACATGTCCGAATTGTGTTCTAAAAGATTTTTATAAAGAGTTTAATGGTATGAAACATTTACCCTCTTCTTTAACTAGAAAGTGTTGTTGTGATAGATGTAAAGAAACATGAAAGGTAGAAATGTATTATATAAAAAAATGTTACCTATACAATTTAAATAAAAAATGTTTAAAATATTTCGATTTTTTATTTCAAAAGGATTGTTTATTAGAATAGTAAAACACACATGAAAAATATTTATTTTTTTATTTTTTCTCCACATAATTACCAACTCTTGTTTTATAAAAATAGATAAATTCTTTGAGAACCGCATTTAACAAATCATTCTGCACTACAGAACAAAAAGAATATAATATTTGCAATGGACTTAAAGAATCATTAGCATTATTTATACAAAAATCTATTATTTATACAAAAATCTATAACACTGTAATAATATTCACAATAATTTAAATTTCCTAAAAGAGATTATTCGTTCCATTTTTTTCTTAATTCTATTACTTAGGTCTATTTCTGCAAATTCTCTTTCCATCCAGTAGTTTGAGCAATAGAAGATTTCCGAATTCTCAAATTTTAATATGTAACGAAGTCTCTCTCTGTGTTTAACTTCCTTTATAGCTGTAATTACCATTTCTGTTGCTGTAATACCATGCTTCTTGGCCAATGCAGAAGAGAAAGTTTAATCATGCGTCTGGGTAGTTGACGAAATCTATAATATGGCTTCCAATGTTCTTGTTAACTCCAAGACTGGTTATTTAACAAATAAATTTGTTGTATATTATATCCCTTGTATTAGATGTGAGCCAAATAAGGCAATCTATGCCAACTGTTTTTATCATTGTTTACAATAACGTTGCCCCTTTCCTTGTACTCCCCTTGGACGCAAAAGTTAAAGTTGTTTGTTAAATAGTTAATCATTTATTCTTTGTTAAAACTTCTTGCAAAAATCTTGCGTTATGTTCAAGTCCATTAGGTAGTAATCTTCCTTCCGGAGTTGCTCTAATAAATTTGACATTTCTTTAAGTAACCTGTCGAGTTTAATGTCCGCCAATTCTACTTTGTATGGAATACACACAGGTTCTTTATGTTTCCTTTTAATAATTTCCAAATATTCTACGACTACTTCTCTTGTTCCAATGGCAAGCGGATTGTTACTTAGTAAGAAAAAAAGGCTGCTTAGCTTTAACACTGTGTTTGCAGGAACCAATTCCATGTTTTTTCCAAAATCGAAAACTTGCAATTTCACACAGACGCATGGAAAAATATAGACCGTCCAAGTGTATGTGGAGAGGGTTACCATCGTTACAAGGCAAGAAATTGCTGATAGCATTAAATTTAGGTATTGTCATCGACAAGAAGAATTTGCAGAAGGTATAGAAGTGGTAATATCTGGAATTAAAGAAGTTATGCATAGAGGTAGAATCCGGTACATATTAAAACTAGACAATATATATATATAAATGTTTTTAACCTTTCGAATTACTGGTTAGAGCAAGAATTAGGAGAAATAGACTTAGATTAAAGGATTAAAATTAAAATTGACGTGTTAAAATATACACTTGACAGAAACAAAGAAAGAGTTGTATTTTGTGTATACGTTTTGTTAAACCTGTATAAATATTTTAATAAATATTTTAAAGGCATCGTTGTTTTACAAATTTTCCCACCTTTGTTCTTATTTAATGTTAAACCATCTATCTGGATGGGAGGATAGTGGAGGATGGTAAAAGGGAGGGAAAATCTGACCAATAATAGCAGAGATATGTGCTAGTGCCCTAATGGCATCTTTTTTTGCACATTCTGTATACGACAAAAATCTAACAATCATAATGTCTTTTGTTCCATAAAAATCTGACCAATAATAGCAGAGATATGTGCTAGTGCCCTAATGGCATCTTTTTGTCGACATCCTGTATATTGATCGAACGTCGTAGTGACGTATCTAACATAATACCGTTTGTTCAACTTAAATCCGACCAATAGTAGCAGAGTTCCCTTATGACATCTTTATGTCGACACCCTGTATATTGATCGAACGTCGTAATGACGTATTGTTTTCGTTCGATGAAAATCAAATCAATAATAGCAGAGTGTCTATTTTCTACATCTTTATGTCGACACCCTGTATATTGACCGATCGATGTATTGACCTATTGTTTTTGTTCGATAAAAATGCATCTTATTGGTATATATATAGACACATATGTTAAATTTTTATAGAAAATTAAATACATACATATTTTCCACTATTGCGTAAGACTCACGCTTCGAGTGCCTCAGGGCGGACTGGTTTTTTTTATAACAGGAAGGTCACTGCAAAGTATTACTGCATTTCATTATCTCAATTGAAATATGGGGATTTATTATATATTTCTTTAACATTAAATAAGAACAAAAGTGGAAAAATTTTTGTAAAACACCGATATCTTTTAAACGTTTTTATTAGAATATTAATACAGCTTTAACAAAACGTATACACAAAATACAACTCTTTCTTTGTTTCTGTCGAGTGTATATTTTACCACGTCAATTTTTATTTTAATCCTTTAATCTAAGTCTATTTCTTCTAATTCTTGTTCTAACCAGTAATTTGAAAGGTTAAAAACATTTATATATTGTCTAGTTTTAATATGTACCGGATTCAACCTCTATGCATAACTTCTTTAATTCCAAATATTACCACTTCTGTACCTTCTGCAAATTCTTCTAGTCGATGACAATACCTAAATTTAATGCTATCCGCAATTTCTTGCATTGTAACGACGTTAACCCTCTCTACATCCACTTGGACGGTCTATATTCTTTTTTAACGGTAGCTGTATTTTCTAAATACTCCATCTTCCTTTTCTTTAATACAGAAATATGGGGGAAATTGGTGTTACTTCTTTTAGCACAAAAGGCATTAGCTTACTATTTTTGTTCACTCTCTTTTTCATAGAACTTTGGGTATAATATTACATGTATATACCCCGTCCGAGCTCCTGGATGTAAAGAATGTATCTCCAACCTTAATATAGCATTTTTGAGAGGTTCGAACATTTTTCTCCTTATTATTATTCGTCTCTTCTACGATCTCTATATAATTAATAGGTGAGAAGTCTTATCTGGGGTAGTTGACGAAATCTATTATATGGTTACCAATGCTCTTGTTAACACCAGGACTTGTTATTTGACAAATAAATTTGTTGTATATTTTAATCCCTGCATTAGAGGTGAGCCATGTAAGGCAATCTATGCCATATGTTTTATTATTATTATTTACAATTACGTTACAATTCTCCCGATACATTCCATCTTACTCTGTTATACAAAATTATAAATATTCTCTATCTTAGCAAATGTGTTGCCTTGGTAAGACGTAATACCATATGTAGTAAATGTTAAAAAACGTTTCTTCTGTAGGCAAACATATTCTCTCCATACATTTATTATAAAGTATTGTAACATAACCATCTGCAATAAGAACTGCTCTATTGTTGCTGTAAACACTTAGAAAATATATATTTGTTTTTTATTGTTTATGGTAATGGGGTGCTGGCTCTAGACAAGTAAGTCTCTCCAGCTATAATGTAACACTTTTGTATAATTCGAACATTGTCTCTGTTCTCCTTTCTTCTTCTTCTATAATTTCTATATGGTATATGGCTACTAAAGGTGCATGCAGAGAGAATGTAATTTATAACCTTCTTCCTTGCGTCGATTTCTTTTTAGTAAATTTATTTGTAAGCCCGTCAACTTTCTTGTATTATTGTTACCCCCAATAAACATATTGCGGGATATTGTTAAACACAAGACAGCAACTGTTTTGCAGATTTTTGACAACTTTGCCCTCATTTTTGAAATCGACACAGAGTATAACGGAGAATTCTGGAAGTACAATTTACTATCTTGTAGCAGAGTTATGCAATCTTCTAAAGGAGTATAGCCTTCTACATGGAAATTTCCAATAGAGTAGTTGTATATCGGGTGGATAATGTAGGCTGACGACGATAGATAGCAAGACAAGGTAACTGTATTACCGACACCTGGTGGATAATGTAGGTTGACGACGATAGATGGCAAGGTAACTGTATTGTCGACATCTGGTGGATTATGTAATTTGGCCAATCAGACACGTTTACTTCCGCTATACAAGATTTCGTGGGGTTTGCTATGTTAGGTTATCGCTATTCGACCTTCCGGTGACGTCACGGCGAGATAGATGACACAAGGTTAACTGTATTAAGGACACGTGGTGGACCATGTAGGTTGACGACGACAGATGGCAAGACAAGGTAACTGTATTACCGACACCTGGTGGATAATGTAGGTTGACGACGATAGATGGCAAGGTAACTGCATTGTCGACATCTGGTGGATTATGTAGTTTGGCCAATTAGACACGAGGACGCTAACCAACCAGAGAACGAGTCCAATCAGACACCAGGCCGCTGACCAACCAGAGACCATGATGCCCCGACTTGACTCATCCTCGTGGGGTTTGCTTCTTTTACACAGCCCTGTATACCTTTACACCCTAATATTTTTACGACTACACGCTGTATAATATTTTACGACTACACATCGACGTACCTAACATAATACCGTTTGATTTATTTGTACGAAGGCATGCTGTTTAAAATTCAATAATATTTTTTCTTCTATCTTTTTCACTCCACCGTATATTTTTCACTTCTACTCCAATCTGGTAATGCCGTGCTTCTTGGCCAATGCAAGAGAAAGTTTCCTTTATTCTTGCGTCTGGGCAGTTGACGATATCTATAATATGGTTTCCAATGCTCTTGTTAAATCCGGGACTGGTTATTTGACAAATAAATTTGTTGTATATTTTAAACCTTGCATTAGATGTGATTCAAATGAGGAAATCTTTGCCAACTGTTTTATCGTTGTTTACAATAACGTTGCACCTTTCCTTGTACTCTTCTTGGATACAAAAGTTAAAAGTTGTTTGTCGGAAAATTTGGTATTTCTTTAAGTAGCCTATCGAGTTTAACGGCCGTCAATTCTACTTTGTATGGAACGCCTACAGGTTCTTTATGCTTCATTTTAATAATTTCCAAATCTTCTCCGACTACTTCTCTTGTTCCAATGGCAAGCGGTTTTTGTTAGTTAGTAAGAGGAAAGACTGCTTAGCCTTAACACCGTGTTTTACAGAAACCAATTCGCCAAACTTTCCACGTATATAACTATTCAAAGAACCACATATTTCTTTTTTAACAAGTTAAGAATTTCCATCGCAGTCATCCAAGCCGCATAACTTTACAATCATTATGTTGTCACGAAATTGGTTATGTTATTGGTATAAGTCCATCTTCCAGCGCGTTTGATTGATTTCAATCTGACCAATAATAGCAGAGATATGTGCTAGTGCCCTAATGGCATCTTTTTTGCACATCCTGTATACGATAATATTCTAACAATCATAATGTCTTTTGTTCCATAAAATCTGACCAATAATAGCAGAGATATGTGCTAGTGCCCTGATGGCATCTTTTTTTTTGCACATCCTGTATACGATAATAATCTAACAAATATAATAGCGTTTATTTCACTTCAATCCGACCAATAATAGCAGAGATATACGTTAGTGCCCTAATGGCATCTTTTTTGTACATCCTGTATACGATAATATTCTAACAATCATAATACCGTTTATTAGACTCCAATCCGACCAATAATAGCAGAGATATACGTTAGTGCCCTAATGTCGTCTTTTTTGTACATCCTGTATACGATAATATTCTAACAATCATAATGCCGTTGATTAGACTCCAATCCGACAAATAATAACAGAGATATGAGGAAATGCCTTTAGTACGTGCGCAGAACGTTGAAATGTGTCTTTTACGGCCTATCTGTAACGGAAAACATGCGCAGTATACGGAAAAAGTAGCCTCGCTACCCCAACCACCCACGGCCGTTTTGCCATCCTGGTGAATAACAAATAGATATATGTTAGTGCCGTTATGGCGATGACGACGACGACGACAGATGGCAAGACAAGATAACTGTATTATCGACACCTGTTGGATAATGTAGGTTGACGACGACGACGATAGATGGCAAGGATGAATAACAAATAGATATATGTTAGTGCCGTTATGGCATCTTTATGACGACGACGACAGATGGCAAGATAAGGTAACTGGTGGATAATGTAGGTTGACGACGATAGATGGCAAGGATTTGACGAATGACACATACGACGGAACGCACATACGGCACATACGTCACATATGACAGATGACATTTGACGGATGGCCATACGGCACATACGTCACATATGACAGAAGAGACATTTGACGGATGACACATACGACGGAACGCACATACGGCACATAGACAATGTGACGTCATAGGGCGTGGTCATGTTACGTCATAGGGCGTGGTCATGTTAGGTCATTGACCTTTGACCCTGGCCAAAAAACTAGGCCAAGGTCACGAAAAGTAGGTCAAGGTCACGAAAGGTCATTGACCTTTGACCTTCCAAATTTTGGGACTTGGGGGGTCATTGACCTTTGACCTTCCAAATTGGCAATTGGCCCGGGCCAAACCCCCAAAAATAGGTCAAGGTCACGAAAAGTGGGTCAAGGTCAGAGGGCGTGGTCATGTGACGTCACAAAAAGTTCCCAGGCGCAAGAGGCCCTCACTCTACTATTCACTCAAACTAATTTGTATAAACACTTTATATTCACTTATTCACTTGTTTATCTGTCAAGATCACTTTATCAACTGACTCCTCCGCTGATCGGTCCTTATTTATATTAATGTCTTTCTTACTAGAAAATTCCGGGCTGCGGCTTACACAGACACAAATAATTTTTCTGGCCTTTTCTAGATAAGTCTGGTCACAAAAACAATGTTTAGATAAGATAGTCCCAAACAGTTATAAAAACACTGCGTATCCGCCATAATTTTAATTTTCATACCTGGCTTAGACAGAGTCGGATTTAGGGTCTATACCAGTGTGCTGTTTCGTAACAATATTTTAAAATAAATGTTCAACAAATATTTCGTTTAGATAACAAATATTTATAAAAGATATAAATATTTCTTTTATGTCATTTAAATAAACCATTCCTATACAGCAAGAATACGGCACGCTGAGTAAACACGCCACTGAAGCATAAATGCGACCGACATAAGAGAGGAGAATATTATTGCGCCATTTGTCTGGTATGACGCCTGTGTGCTTTTCTTAGTTGATACGCACTCTACATTTGTTGCATTGCCCAAGTTATGTAACCGATATTTCAATCTTCCATGTTTGTGTACAACCTAATGCTAAGTGTCCACTTGTGACCAAATCTCGAGACCAGACCAGTCTAAGGATGTTGTCCACTTGAGATCGTCTTCACTCTCAAGACAGATTCGTGAGACTCTGTAGCCTCAGCAGCCACAAAATCTGGAATATTCCATTTCCAATTGAGAGTCCATGCGGTGAGTGTAATTGTGTGATAAGTTGTAAATTATATTTTGTCCTGAAATGGAAACGCGGCAAGCACTTCCTTTTATTATTGCTTACAAAATTGATAAAAACCGGAAAGTGAAAAAAATGGATGAGTGTTCGGTGAGGAAATGAGTTGTGGTCGGAAGATGCACAAAAGTTTGGATGTCTATAGTGCAATTTGAACTGCTTCTGGATTTAGTGAAACACCAGATTGTCAAGCAAGATACAATATTTCTTGATGCAATTTCTGGTAGTGATAGGTTAACTCTTTTTTAGCACTCTTTTTATTACTAGCACTCATTTTGATGAAATAGGCACTCGAAATTGAAAACTCAAATGCACAGTCCAAAGTTTCCGAAAGCTAGAAAAATCCTCCAACAAGAACTGAATACTGGAGACCTATTATAGTCGTAAGAGTTGGAATACACATGTCCCCTTGTGATCGATGCGCTGTCGGAAACATATGTGCTGACTTGTCTCCGATACTGCTCTCAGTGCTGTGTCTATGTGAGTCGAGTCTCGTGACTATTCTCGAGACTCTTGTCTCAGGTGAACGCGTACCTTTAGATTGAATAATAAAGGGCTATTTTTTACAAATTATGATTATTCTAAACCAATGAAATATTAATAAATTTTTAGTCACACTGTGGGAATGTATTAATTTTTGAACTGCAATGAAACATTCACATTGTTACATGTCCATCGACATGTTACGAACTTTTCATGAGTTATTTAGTAGCGTTATTTATTCTTCAGTTACTTCCACCTCTATTCCAAAATTATTAACTTCGATATTTTAAAAACAAGTCGAAAGATTGTTTTTTACATTCACCAGACTCCTATTTAACCGTGAATTCCGATTCGACGGCCTCTTTCCTGTATCGCCTTCGATTAAGAAGCTATAAAATATAATCTTCTTTTTGTTTCATTTGATAAAACTTTGACTGCTGAGTCAATGAAAAATAATTTTTCCCACGACCACATAGGAAAGTAACACATATTGCACTCTCTACTCCCATGGAAAGTGACCTTTATTCTCACGTGTGCGGAAAGTACTTTCCGCACTAGTGCGGAAAGTAACTTTTTATGCTGCCACTTTAGAAAATGCGTTTTTCCGATCATTTTTTAACTCGGAAAGTGCGTCGTTGCCGGTCTAGATCGCAAAATTGACTTAACTGCTCGGCAAAGTACCTACTTTCACGAGCTCTTACGTCAAAATGTTCATTAAAGACAAAATACCAGATAGGGCATCGAGGATGAACTTTTGTTAAAAGTGGCTGGGCATCGAGAATGGACTTTTATGAAGCTTGGCTAGGCATCGAGGGCGGACATTCATGAAACTTGCCTAGGCAATAAATATTCTATTCCTATATTACTGTCAAATTATTGGAGGCTGCACAAAAAATATTGTACGGGCCACACTCAGAAGGTATATTTACAGGACTCGCATGCTTTCAGGGCTCCGCCTTCAGCGTCGCTCTGAAGACATACGAGTCCTGTAATGTATATAATTCAATTTGTTCCCCAGTTGTATCTAATAAGTACTTACTTTTGTAATTTTTTCAAATAAACATTAATTATCGTTATTTCTTTATTTCACTATGAGAGTAATTGCAAATACATGTGCACTTTTTATAGAAACAATATTCAATCATCTACTGTCACAAATAAAACGTAAGATTAGTCAGGTCACTCAATATACACGATATCTGATATCTACATATTGTTCAATAAAATGGGTGGTCGTAGGAAAAATATTGTACATTACTTGTGCGAAAGTGACTTTTCACTCTCGTGGGATTGTCGCACTCGGCTTACGCCTCGTGCTACAATATTTCCCACTCGTGTTAAAAGTGGCACTTTCCGCACTCGTAATGTAATATACTATTATAATTGCCGCTTGGTGTTTGCAAATTATACTAGTGTTGCATCATTGTAACAAGTGCAAATGCAAGTCTGATTATCGTGTTGAGCTTCATCGAGTAAACATCGGTAAAGCCAACAACAAATTTTTTGCTCATTCGAATACGAGTTTTATCACCAATATGTGATAAGTAAACGAGTTTTTTTTCTGTTGCAATATTTTTACAATTATAATTGGAATTTTATTATCCTAGTAATTATTAGTGAATTCCAGTGGTGTACCCAAATTCTCCTCTGATGTAGATGGCATACAAAAGGACTTAGCACAGCTTTACGCTGCTACAAAGGAAAGAGCACTAAAAAATCGTCTCACAAGACTTTTAAACAAATTAAAACACCAGCTTAACCCAATTGATTTCCCCGACAACCTAAGCATCTCTTCGGATAACCTTACAGATACAGAATCTAACCACAGCTCACATAACGAACACTAACTATTTAATCCTTACATCTTTTATAACCCTTCTATTTTCAAATTATTACAATGGAACTGTGATGGATTCTTTCCCCGATTAGAGAGAATCCAACATTTAATATCAGAATCTAAACCAGACATTGTATGCCTTCAGGAAACCAATGCGAAAAACTCCAAACTTTCCCTATTGAAAAAGTTTGAGGGATATCATAATATCAGAACCAATTGCCTAAGAGCTAGTGGTGGTACCTCAATATTTCTCACCTCTGACTTTTTTTCTGTCCACCTCCCACTTTCCTCTGAATTAGAAGCCATAGCCATAACCTGTTGGTGTCCCGATAAACTCACCAGATCACCCTCTTAAAGAGGAAGTGCTTGTTAATCTCATATTCGAACTTCCGCTACCCTACATTCTTGTAGGAGATTTCAATGCTCACAATACAATATGGGGTTCCAGTCATACATTTGGTAAAGGAAAGATTGTTGAAAACGTCATAATAAATTGCACAGGTATTTGTATCTTGAACACCGGTTCCAACACCCACTTTAACATTTCATCTGGCTCCTTATCTAAAATCGATCTTAGTTTTAGTGACCCGAAACTAGCTCCCTCATTAACATGGTTTACTGAAGATGACCTTCACGACAGTAATCATTTTCCCATCATTATAACTAACACCGATAATTCAAATGACCGAGTTACTGGCGTCTAAAATATGCTAATTGGCCTGAATATATCACTAAAACTGAACAATCCATACGCAATCTCTCTTTTACTAACAATATTGATGAGTCTGTTACCTTGTTCGCAAATACTATTCGACTAGCTGCGGAGGCTCACATTAGGAAATCAGTCATCTCTCCTTCACAAATATATGTTCCATGGTGGAACTCATCATGCAAACATGTAGTTCAGCAGCAAAAAACTGCACTAAAATTATTCCGCAGTAACAAAACTCAAGAAAACCTCATCAATCTCAAAAGAGCAAGAGCAAAAGCCAGATACACTATAAAACTAAGTAAAAAATATTCCTGGAGAAATTTCGTCTCTTTCGTAAATAAAAAGACTAACCCCAATCAATGTGGAAAAAATCGGACAAATCCAGGGTAAGAAAAGTAATATAAAAATCACCAGTCTATTTCACAACCAAACCAATGTCACTGATAATCAAGATATTGCCAAGGTCCTAGCTGAAAGCTATGCAGCGAAGTTTTGCAGTAAACCTAGTCCTATTTTATCGAAGTCGCCTCCCCAACCACCTTTGCCTTCCTCATCCTCTTCCATTCAAGATATTGATACGCTCAACTCTCCACTCACGTTTCCAGAATTAAAATGTGTACTAAAATCCTGTAACAACACTGCTTCTGGCCCAGATGATCTCCCCTATATATTTTTCAAAAAACTTTCTTTTCCAAGTCTTCAAAAACTCCTAGAAATATATAATATTATCTGGCTATCCCAAAAATTCCCAAATGAATGGCGGTCCTCCTTATAATACCATTAAAAAAAACCTGATCAACCTGCTACTTCTCCTAATTCTTACAGACCTATATCGCTCACATGTACCTTGTGTAAAATACTAGAGGAAATAATTAACAAACGCCTCGTTCAGTTCCTTGACAAATACAACATTATCCCAAAAGAACAATCAGGCTTTCGACGTCATAGATCTACCCTCGGTAATCTTATTCTGCTAAAAAATGACATTGCCAACTCAATAAATAACAAATATGAAGTTATCGCCGCCATCTTTGATATCGAAGGAGCTTTTGACAGAATTAGTCGTCAAGCCATAATCTCTAAACTAAATCAATACCATATCAACGGAAATATATTTTATTTTATACAAAACTTTATAACTCAAAGGTCCTTTAGGGTTTCTGTGAACGGCCATTTTTCATCTTTGTACACCCAGACCGATGGTGCTCCTCAAGGATCAGTCTTAAGCCCAACTCTATTCAACTTAGCAATAAGTGATCTGTGCCACAACTTACCTTCTCCTACCAAATATGTAGCTTACGCTGACGATTTAATACTATACTGTCATGGTCGTTCAGCAACCACTAGCTCCAAAATTCTACAAACCGCGGTAAATCTGTTACTTGCACGGACACGCTCTATAGGATTAACCTTATCTTCAACAAAATCAAAATCATTAAATTTGGCAGGCGACCTCAATCTCCTATCTCCCACATATTTATTAATGATTCCCCCCTCCCAGTGGTTCATCACTGCAAAATACTAGGTATGACATTTGATTCTCGCCTCTCTTGGAAACAGCATATTCTTGATACAAAAGGTATCTGTTACAAACGATTAAATATAATTAAAACACTATCTCATTATCACTGGGGTGCGGACGAGAGATCCCTTCTGAAAATTTATAAAGCACTCATTCGCTCCAAATTAGATTATGGCTGTGTAATAAATGCGAATACCAAAGAGAAAGATTTAAAGTAGTAAATTTCAGAACATACGGTAAAACATATTTTATTTCAAATATAATTAAAAGTAGAATGCGACATACTTTTTGTTTAGCAAAATAACACAAAACCATAACTAGGTCAAAATTAAATAATTGTTTTGTATACAACAGTTAATAACGAAAATTGAGGCCGCTTCAAAACAAAAAAATGAATTATTGCAATTCAACAGAAAACCTCCAACCTAATTTAGAGGGATAGTAAAAACCAAGTTCAGAGAGACAGAGAGGAGTCGGGCGACAGACGCGAAGGGGAAAAGTCCTCCTCTGTCACGGCAACGGGTATCAGTTTTTTTGTGTTAGCGGCTTCATAGGACAGAGTTTGTCTCCGTTGTGTCAGGGCGTAAAAGGGATACTTAGATATCCTTGACGGTGACCACTGTCCCCCTGCGGGGCACAAACCGGAAAAAACTCGCCGAAATTCAGCATAGCTCGACACCGGTCACTAGCGTCGCACGCGGTTTCTAGAGAGGTAGTGAAAACAGGCAGTAAACGAAGACCGGAAAACTGGGAGTTCTCCACGCAGTAAGTTTTTAAAACACGTTGAGATTTTTTCTTTACTTTGAGGGAAAATGTATTTGTTACTTTTTTTGTATACGCTGGTTCTAAACTTGGTATTCATAACATAATTAGATGCATAGGGAGAAATTATAGAGTGTATTGTTTTATTCTAATTATTCTTCACAGGAATTGGACAAATTGGCAGGTTTCAGTTGAATACTGCAGGTCCAGGTTCACAATTGAGCACCGCTCGTTATATAGAATATGAGTTTATCGTGTGTGACGACAGAGTAAGGTTTTCTCCAAAATTGTAGGAACATTGTGATTTCTTTAGGGGCATATAAACCGACAGGAGCTAGGTACTAACTATTTGATTATATTATTTTTTATGTCACACAATTCATTCTCACATCAAAAATAGAAAATAAGCAAGGATTGAAAACCAAATAACTTTTGTGCTTAGTATCAAGAGCCCGGAGCGAATGATTTTGTCTCCTTAAAGTCACGTTTTCAGTGAAGTTTCGCTACGATAAATAATTTTTTTGATTTTTTCAGACGGGGTTAGGTAATCTCGTCATAGTACGTAAATTGAATAAACATTATAGGTTATTCAAAGGCCTGAAAATTGCAACTCGGAGTTTTTGTAATACGCACTGACCGGGTTGTCGATAAACATTTATTACTCATAACTCAGCAGGATTTTAAACGCCTTCACTTTCACTTTCTGTTGATACAAAGTGCAATGACTCGAAACCACAATCGTTTTGTATAGTATTGGTTTTACAAGGACAAGTAAGTATTTTTTTGCAACAAGGCAGGCTAATTTACGAGATAAGGGTTAAATCATACGCCCCTCGCACTCGTTGAATATATTTAATGATAAGTGGGTATTATTTTTTTTATTGTGTGGGGTTTAATATTTGTTTTGATATTGGGATTTTTTAATATACAGAGAAAGTTTTATTATATTATTTTATACAACTTTGTGGTTTTTCGATACTTTATTTATAATCCTACCCCGAAGTTTCCCCTCGAGTGTGTATCACTATTGGATATGAGGCCGAACTGAGAGAACAATCCTATCCTGGCGAAGGAAATCAATCGTTTTAAGTCCAGGCGTTCCCAGCTTACATCGGACTGGATTTGCCTTTTCACGCTCGGCCGCATAGTTAAAAAGAATTGGTGACAGAAGGTATTAGAGTAGTGACAGCGGACCCGGTACCGAAGGGTCAAATCTAATATATTTGGGGGGCCAAAGTATTACACTAGGGTCATATATTTATCACACTGTTTATAAAAAAAATTTTGCCCTCAAGTTAGGAGAGTTTATTACAGCTGCATCGTTTACATGTCAGCTTCTAAGACAGATCTAGGATCCCTAAATCCTATTCATAATACGGCCCTGCGACTTTGCTTAGGCGATTTCTGTAGCAGCCCATCTGAAAGTCTCTACTGCGAAGCTGATGAACCCCCACTATGGATTAGACGACAATATCTGCTTCTATCCTACGCAGCCTCAGTCTCATCTAACCCTCTCAATCCTGTCTATTCTCTGTTCACATCAACTGCCAGCCCTCTTAACAACCCTTCACTAATAATTAAACCTAATGCTCTTATATTATCCCCATTAACAAATAACATTAACCTCTCACTCACTAACCCCATTCCTTTTTCTCTAACCCCTTCCTGGATTATGCACCCTCCTCAGGTCAATACTTATTTATCCAAATTTAATAAACACGAAACACCTAAAAAGCTCATGATTAAATCTTTTTATGAAATCATCCATAACAATCACTACGACTTTGTATTATACTCTGATGCTTCCAAAAGTGATACTGGCGTTGGCTGCTCAGTTACCACAGCAAACAATCTCATCAGCACTTCCCTAATCCCTCCTTTATGCCGTGTGCATACTGGAGAATTGTATAGTATTCTACAAGCTTTTAAGCACATCATCCGTTCCAATAAAAAAGTTGCCATTTGTACAGACTCTCTAGAGTCTATCCTATCTATCCAAGAATTATTTACTGAACATCCCATTGTCCAAGAAATCCATCACTCTTATCACCACATTTATTCCCTAAACACCACAGTCACCATTATATGGATAACATCACACATTGGTATACCTGGAAATGAACTGGCCGATCAGCATGCCAAAACAGCGTCAACTACAGCCGCAATAACTTCTCATATCCAAATTTGCAAGGATGTTAAGGCAGAAGCAAAAAGAATCGTCAGATATATATGGCAAACTCACTGGAACTCCACCAAGACTTCCCTACTATCTATCCAGCCTGTTCTCATTACACCTCTGTATACTGACCCCACTGGACTCTCTAGACAAGAAGTATCAATACTACATAGACTTCCAATAGGTCACACCAAACTTACACACAGCTACTTAATGACCTCAAGCATCAGACCTTCCTGTCAAAGCTGCCAGTGCCCACTTACTGTTAAACACATCCTGGTTGATTGTTACCAATTTAGCACAAGAAGACGACAACATAATCTTAAATTCCAGCTGCAAGATATCCTAGGGGACCCAAACCAAATCGAGTGAACACTGAAATTCTTGAAAGATATATCACTCTATCATAAACTTTAAACTATGTTTTTTAACTATCTGTAATAACTACTGTTTTCTGTAATCGCACCTATGCAAGTGGCCATAGTTACCGAGCACGTAAATTGAATAAAAAAAATGCAAGTCTGCATATCGACAACATAAGTTTTATTATTTGTATCTTTACAACTCTGTATAGCGTATTGCATATTTCCGATTTCCACTACTTGGCTTGCAGTAAAGTCTTTTTCATTTATCTCATATCTGTTGGATTTTTGCTTTTTAAGTCTATCCAAAATAACATCTAAGAGTAGCTAGTAGTTACAAAATCTGTTAGTTGACATAAATTAAATGCTTTTGTCCTCTCTAAAGTAATGTCTTTGAATAACCTAAACATTACCTCCACACAATTATTATAGTTGTACATATTCCTTTATTAGAAAATTTCTATATAGAGTTTCCCTCAATGTTGACCGTGTTACAGTCGTCTAACCTGATTTCTCTTCACGCCCCCGTGAAGGCAAGTTTAGCTGAAACAAAACAGAAAACATCCACATTAGACTATAACATACTAAACATTATATAAGAACGACTTTTTTTATTCGTTCTCATTGTTACTAGTTTCACTATCTGGTATATAAAATATACTACCGACGCACGTTCTGGAAAAATTTAACTATTATTGCGTCTGTATTCAACTGTACTCCGCGATCGTGACACGTGGTTACTAAAATTTTCAAAAGCATGGATAGTACCTACTACGATTAGGACAATGTTGGGAGACAAAGAGGCAATAGAGGTAAGCGAAATATTAGTTTATAACCATGCATAGGTATTTTATTCCCGCGGAAAAACATGACGTGCATAATTATAACCTATATAAATAAGTATGAATCTATTAGGCAATCCAACGACCTGTCAAAATAAATTCAATATGGCGGTGACGGTCAAATAAATAACAAAGTTACTGTAGTGTGTGATTGTTAAACCCACGTTAAATTGGTTTTCTTTCTGTTTATTGGCTGTAAATTGTGGTTTTTAAATAGTGTAGTGTTAGTCTTCGATATGTATTGTAGTTGGTTGTGGAAGCCGTTCGAATCGTGATGAAGTTCCGTTTTGTTCCCGCAGAGACAAAACACAGGTTTCTAACGAAGAAAAACGTTTTGATCAAACTTCGCAGGGCTGCATGGATATCTATGGCATGGATTGCAGCAATAAAGAGAGACGATCAGACCGAATCTATATTGAAACACCAGAAAGTTTGCTGTAGACACGTCATAACTGGTAGGCTTCTTATCAAATATATCAACTCTACTAGCTTCTAGTTGACATAGTTTGTACTCAAGTAGGTATTAACTCATTTTAGGCAAACTTGCCGTCCTCGAAGATAAAGAACACCCTGACTGGGTACCATCTCAACATATGGGACATGTGTCTCAGAAAGTAAAAAAAGGGCTGCAGATGTTGACCGAAAGAATCGCAGAGATAAAAGGATAAAACAAACTGACACTAAGGTAAAAAAATCATTAATAGTAGTCCTTTTTTATGTAAATTGTCTCAAGAGCTGAATGCCAATTGATTGGGATATGTGTAACTGTTCGTCCTGGTCAAGAAAAGATACTCAATGAGCATGTTTTGCACACTTTATTTTGATAAAAAGAATGTAAATTTTTAGTAATAGCAATGTTAAGTTATGTATTGATAGTTGCTGAAAATTGTTATAATTAATTACTTTGTCAACAGGTCATGGATATTGATGAAATGCCCCAACAGTTCCATGATGATCAAATTGAATGTATGGAGACGGTGGTGTCTATGATGCTTAAGTATTTATGTTTTAGTTTTGAAGCTAAATATTTATTAAATATTACTTTGCAACTTTTATTATTTCTCAACATTTAATGAATGTTTTAGTTTGATTTGTACTTAAATTCGTAATAATTCTTGTCTCTTCATAATACGTATAACGTTTATGTACTAAGTGTTATTATAGTAATATATTTTTACATAGCTTTGTCAATAAGATCAGAATCTTTGAACAATGAGGCTGAAGTTCATTGATTTTACTCATGTTAATATTAGAAATATGTATTATAATGTACACATGTCAAAATGAAATAAAATTTATATTTTGCAGTGTAAAATAATTGTTTTTCTAATGCATTAAATGTAACACACTTTAGGGACAATAAAAAAACAAAACCCTTATATAACAGTTTATTTTTTCCAAAAACAAAAAAAAACTAGAAAATAAAACCCCTAAGGTCATAGAAACAATTTCACAAGACAACATCGACAAAAATAATCATTTTTAAACTCATTACATAACTCCAAATACATATATAATTCCTGATAATTAATGAAAGGCTAACTTAGTTCTACATTTATTTACAAAAAATAAAATACAACACTGATTTAATAGCAGATTGTTACACTTACACATAATATATCTATTGGCTAAACTATTTGTTTCTCCAACATCTGGATTTTACACTATGTAACCTACCAATTTACTCTTTAAAAAAAATTAACAGTTG
The DNA here is from genome assembly GCA_963921935.1 of Galeruca laticollis. NCBI lineage: Eukaryota > Metazoa > Arthropoda > Insecta > Coleoptera > Chrysomelidae > Galeruca > Galeruca laticollis. Next base: position 46,371,080 of record OY998180.1, on the reverse strand, counting down.
GTGAGGATCCTCGGTTGTCCCAGGTCTTCAACCTTTACGGCCTTCGGCTTCGCTCGAGTGGAGACGGTCGTGGATCGAGTCAAATGTTCCTGGGAATCCACAATATTATAAAGATGTACAAAAAAAGGGCGCCAGCTAGATTTTCATTCTATGCCAGGCCTATCAGTACGCACGATCTCTAATCTAGCAAGAGAAAGATAAAATAAAAGGACTAACCTCGAACTTGCACTTGTTTAATTATTACCCCTGGTACGAAATTTAGACTACAATATCATAAGCCATAAAAATACCATTCATAAACAATAGTAAATTTCATAACCATATATCAATTTTTACAGTTTAAAAAATATTATTTGACAGGTTGTAATCAAGTTTACCTAGGTATTATTATTACAGGTTCCCATTTCTTAAGAATAGTCACATGAGTAAGTGAAATCCATTTAAACCCAATCCCAGTTAGTCATAAAAAAACAATAATAAATCTTTAGGTAAGCAATTACGTAAGCACTTTGAAGACAGTTGAACTGCGCAGTCGGGGCGTTGGTACCAAGGCGAGCGACGTGGGAGAGAAATCTGTCAACTTCAGATAGTTAAGGAAAAAAAATAACGTTAAGAGGTAATTTCTGCACCCTCACAGATAAAATACCGTAGGCAGTTAAACATATTATATGTGCAAGTAAAAAAATATATACAACCTAATTACTAACGATTAAATCTAACTTATATTAGTACTGTTCCTCCAAATTGGCAGTTTAAACACATTGGAAAGCTCAAAGTCTAAGAATGAGATTGAATGGCTATAGCTACCATACATTCAGCAAATCTTCCATCGGAGGACGAACCTTCCACAAACGAACACAGCTTCTCCAAGCGAAAATGCAGCTCCCACAAAAGAACCCTTAAAATAATACAAAAAAAAATCAATTACCATGTGGAAAATTTTAATAAGCTCTTTAAAAAAAAGTTTCATTACATTTTTAAAAAAATACTGTTGTACATGTGTAGATACCTTCCAACTGAAGGGTCTTCACTAAAAACAACCGGCCTAAATGACCAGCAAACGTCCCATATATCCAGTATGGTCCTATCTTCGATACGGCTCCATACAATAAGAAAAGTCCAAGCAAATTCACTATATGAATCCTCAATCTCGTAGCTTGGAGCAGGAAAATATAGTTTAATCCGCAATTCACTGGGTATCCTTATTTAAAAGTACCAAATTCCAAAAATACCTCAAACTCCATAAAATGCCAGTACACAAGGAATATTGTGAGCAGGAAATCTAATCCCCTAAACGGGATGTTTGATGAACACACAGATTCTCCTGGATCACCCAATTTTCCCCAGAAAAATTCGAAACCACGTTGCGAGGTTTCACTTACTTTTTTTCAAAAAAAACGCCAGAGTGCTGACAAGACCTAGGTCAAAAATCAGGTCTGCCATACATCTGTCACTAGTACCAATTCTATGGTACGTACCAATTCTATGGTACGTACCAATTCTATGGTACGTACCAATTCTATGGTACGCCACAATCGAGTAAATAATAATCTGTAGTCAAGTCCGGTAAATAAGTCTCAGTCCAGTCGACAAAGATAATTATTTTAGTCCCCGAAAGTCTATAATCCACCCTCAATCGCACAAAACGTAACGACATAGGCAACCGGTAACGAAAATACACACTATCACCGCACTCGAATACAACAGCCAAACGCGTCTCTGCAAATCAGTCGTTCCAATGCCTACGAACGTTAAACAGAAAAGAAGAAGCATAACCTCGATTGTCAAACTTAGAAGTAAACAAAACTTATTTATTATAAACCACTTTGAATTCACGAAAGCCCTTTGAAAAGTTTAGGGAAATCTATCAAACTAAGGACAATTAATTTTATGTATTCAGAAGCACATAAGCGATACGTAACCTATTTATTCAGTTTAAAATACGAATAACCTGATCCTCAAAATAAATTGCAGCGAATTTACATGTAAGTACTCAATAAATCATCATAAACTTATTGTGAAATTAGGATCGTTACAACTAAACGATTTAAAATAAGCACTCTTCATCTTAAAATAGGAAAATTGTCCTTTTCAAACACTACAAAACACCTTAAAACCCCACAAAATACAAAGTAAACCGTTTTATAACTATAAAACTCTGCAGCTTTATAAACATAAATTAATGTACTCTATCCAATGTTTGACCGTCGCCGCCATATTGACAGCTAAAAAGTCACATGGTTTGGATTGCCTAATAGTCGTATAGGTTTAGTGTTTGTGATGGTGTTACTGGTAGTTACCATCAGGTGTAGATAAGTATCTGGAGTCCGTTCCATGCATTTGTGCCTATTTTGGATAATCCCTAAACTATACAAACAGTGTTTAACTGAACAATTTATTTAAGAAGAAATAATTTGCTCTAGTATTTGTAGACAAAATGTAAAACATATTTTAATTTTTTCAAAGTGACTTCTTGTATACGTTTCTATTTAAAAATTAACACTAATCTTTTTTATCAGTACAGGGAATTTTAAGAGGCCCTCTAGGGCCCAGGAAAATAAACCACATGAGTGATAAAAAGGAGCTTCAGTGCCGTGGTGCATATTAAATTTTATTTGAAATCGAAAATATGTGAAAACGAAAGGAATACTTAATTTTATATACATACATGTCTGCCTTGTCAGACAACGAATTTGTTATTAAGAACACGCAACTGAATTTTATTTATAACGAATTAATTACAAATGCAAAGTTATAACTTTGAAACAGTTTATTCAAATATTTATATTTATTGAAATAGAACAGTTTTCATTATTTGCAATATTAATTCATTTTAAAAAATCGTCCTATGATGGATTACTTTAGTACCGATTTCTGAGCTTTGAATGCTGATTTATGTACACTTTAGTAACGATTTCAAATAAAGTATATTTATTTACGCACTAGTGTGTAATGTGAATTTATTACTTTTCCGCCCAACCTTTCTATATGCGAGAAAAGTATTGGTTTACCCCAAAAAAACATGGAATTTTGAAAAAAATGTTTTAGTTATTTTTACGTTTTCCATCAACAACGAAACTGTAAAGGCGGATAAGTTTCAACTGTTAGCGAATACGTTTGATGAAATTTAATTATTAAACTCTTTTATTGTTAATTTTCGTTTCATTTATTATTGATAGATTACAGTTCAGGTGCGGGGTGAACAATTTAGTATATTTTATTTAAGTGTTTATCATTAAGTGTTAATAATAAATAAATAGTTTAAGTGTTCAATTTATCAGGGGTAGACGAAAGCGTGGTAATTCTACATCGAGTGACTCCGATTCAGATAGCTCCACAAATGATAGTAGATACAAATTTCGCAATTCGGGACGAAAACGTTTGAGTGGGGAAATCGTAGACGTGGGTACATCAAAAAAGAAATATGAGCATTCGCCAAAAAAGAAAGGAATAATGATAGGCAGTTACATACGCCTCAAATACATGAAGTTGTAATTCTTGAGGTCTCTATAACTCCGCTAAATACAAATGAGCCAGCGATAGAAAGCGAAGGCAGTGGAACCGTTCTTGCGCAGAACTCCATGTCATCGGTTGAAGCACGAGTCGATCGCTTGGAGCATCTTTTAGAAATTCTTGTGCAACAAGAGCAAAACAAGAAGTGCCGACCCGTATCTTTGAAAATTGATTGCATACCTGAATTCAATCCAGAAAATGAAAATTTATCCGCTATTAAGTGGATCAGATTAAACAAATAAATAACCACAATGTACCAAATGCAATCAAGATTATTTGGAATGGCACGAAACTGGTACCACAGTCTTACCGATTATCCGTGTTCCTGGAACGAATTGATGGTCCTTATTTCCAAAACATATCCCGACCATGTCGATTACGCAATGACACTACGTAAAATGTTAAACAAAATGAAGGTACGTAATGAATCAATGACAACTTATTATTTTAAGAAAATGGAACTACTGGGAACGTGTCAAATATCTGGACGAATTGCAGTGTCGTGCCTTATTGATGGTATACCAAATGTTACGATACAAAATGGCGCACAGGCTGGTCGACTAGTACTAGTACACCACAAAGCCCTAAACTCTCTGAAATACTTGAATCACGTCACCGAGCTGATCATCGAGGGGAACAAAGAAAAAGTACTGTGAAGATGGATCCTAAACAAGTGCAGAGTTTCAATTGCAAACTGCGAGGGCATGACCGAAACCATTGCCCCAAACGACGTGTAGAATGCGCTAAATGCAAATTACTAGCTTACTAGGTCGAACTGTCACGTGGGGACGTCTCGAAACCGCCCAGATGTTGCCCCTACAGGTAAGTCTTTGAACATTTTACAAATTCCTAAAATTCCTGACGATAATGATGTTAATACATCTTATTTTATCGATTTTATTGTAAATGGCGAGCCTGTGAGAGGTTAAGTCGATTCAGATTGCGGTGCAGTAACGATTCGAGAATGGGAGGTTGCTAGACTTGAATTAAGGCGTGAGGCGACATCAGCTTGGTTACATGGCTTCGGCGGTGGAACTGTTTTCGTGAATTCTAAGGTTTTCATTCATTTAATAGTTGACTTGGTTGCCGCTGATGTAGAAGCATTAATTGTGCCTGGCGATATTCAAAACGTTCGTGTTATTGTTGGACAACCTTTTGTTAACAATAGAGATGTTACTGTTATTATACATGATAACCAAGTAAGGTTAATTGGTAAAGATAATATTTATTCATGCACGAACCAATTTCCTCCAAAAAAGGTAAATTTATATGTTTCTGGGGCAACTGTGATTCCAGCACACCACGTAGGCTATATGTCGGTTTACAGTAATGAGGACGTAGGTGATGTTTTTGTTGACTTACAATATAGAAATATACCGGGAAAATTTCATGTTATACCCAGGTGTGTGACGAATTTGAAACGTGGCGGCTACCTGTCGGTTTTAAATTCCTCAGACAAGACAACGATCTATGCTACGAAAAAGGTCGTCTTTTGTTTAGGGGGTGGACGTGTTACGAAGGACTGCAAGATCCTATAATTGTTATGTCAGCAGGGGTTACGAATTTTCACATGTTTACTTTTGAAGATATTGAAAAACAAATAAACCCTGATTAGTCGAAAACTGATTCTATTAGTCTTTTAAATCTTCTAAACGAGTATCGCGACAGTTTTGCTACAGAACTTACAGAGGTTGGCAAAACTAATGTTACGAAAATGAGAATTGACCTAACAGATTATTTGCCTATTATTTATCGACCTTACAGAATGGCATTTAGTGAACGGGAAGTAACTAGAAAGATTGTCCAAGAACTAAAAGATAATGAAGTAATTCGTGATTCGACTTTCCCGTACTCAAGTCCGATTCTGCGTTCTAAAAAGAAAAAGGGAGAGCAGCGCATGTGCATTGATTATAGGGACTTAAATCGAAAAACACTGAAAGACAAGTACCCTCTCCCGAGAATTGACGACCTCATGGATTCTTTGAAAGACAGTAAATACTTTACTACCTTAGATATGGCTTCGGGATAACACCAAATTCCAATGGACGGAGAATCAATAAGAAGGCTTTTGTGACGCCAGATGGGCATTATGAGTTTTTGAGAATGCCTTTTGGTCTTGTTAATACACCTGCAGTGTTTCAAAGGACCATAAGTTTTGGGACGACTACGTTTTGAAATAGCGACGGCCTATTTAGATGATGTAGTAATACCAGCACCTTATACCAAAGAGACGTTGGAGAGATTAAAATGCGTTTTAGTAGTATGTCGAACCACAGGACTTACTATGAGGATAAGTAAATGTTATTTTCTTCAAGACAAAATAGGGTATTTGGGTCACGAGATTACTAGTGAAGGTATAAGACCAGGAAGCCATAAAACAGAAGCTGGTTCGAATTTTTCACCACCCAAAAACGTACATGAAGTTAGACGCTTCCTGTGACTAGCAATCTATTTTCGAAAGTTTGTAAAAGGATTTGCAGCTATTGCGCAACCTCTATCTTCGTTGACCAAAAAGGACTGCACGTTCTTATGGGGGGAACAACAGAAAGTTGCTTTCGGGATTCGTAAAACGAAACTTACCGAGCGACCTACTCTGGCCATTTTTATTAGAAATGCTACAACGGAGGTACACTGCGATGCCATCAAAGTAGGACTTGGCGCTATTTTGTTCCAATGGCAAGATGATGGTACCCTTAAACCTGTACAATATTTTAGTCGTACTAATAGTGGGGCAGAACAAAAGTATCACTCTTATGAATTAGAAACTTTAGCTGTGGGGGAAACTTTAAAAAAGTTTCGCGTGTACCTCATTAGCATAAAATTCGAAGTCGTTACTGACTGCAACTCGCTAAAACACACTATGATGAAGAGGGACCTAATTCCACGAATTGCAAGATGGTGGCTTACTACACAAGAATATGATTTTGACATAGAATACAGATATGGCTCCAAAATGCCTCATGCTGACCCTCTGAGTCGAGGACCTGTTGAAGTTATGCCTGTAAACGTGACCGAGGAAGACTGGATACTCTCAGCTCAGTTGCAAGACGAACATTACCGAAACATAATTGAAACGCTGTTACGACCAGCAAACAATGGGGAGTCAAGAGACTTACATTCTAATTACTGCCTAATAAACAATCGCCCATACCGCAAAACCAATACAGGAAAGAAATGGGTTGTTCCTACAACTGCAAGACGAATAATACTTATGTTTTATCATGACGAAGCTGGCCACTTGGCCGTCGATAAAACCTTGGAAGTTATAAGCTCTAACTACTGGTTCCCCGCCATGAGAACATACGTCAAAAATTATATAAGGTCGTGTTTAGGTTGTCTTTACAACAAAGCACCCTCAGGAAAGCAATCAAGACGGCCGAATCCAATGGAAAAACAAAATGTTCCTATGGACACGTTGCACATCGATCATTTGGGTCCATTTGTTATGAGTGTAAAAAGAAAGGCCTACTTAACAGTAGTGGTCGACGGTTTTACGAAATTTTTATTCATGAAAGCAGTACCAAACACCATCACTCAGCCCGTTATAAGATATCTGGAAGAAATTATGGAGACGTTTGGTGTACCTCGTCGACTAATATGCGATCGGGGATGGCTTTCACCAGCAAGGCTTTCGCAGACTTTTGCCAAAGTATAAACATTAAACCGGTACTCTGCGCCAGCGCTACTCCTCGAGCAAACGGACAAGTCGAGCGAATGACCCGTTCCATCCTATCATCTATAATAGCTTCAACGGAAGATGAGGCTCGCTGGGACTAAACAGTGAGTAGAGTTAAGTGGGGAATTAACTCAACGGTTAATTCTACTACTGGTAAGACACCTTACGAGGTATTCTTCGGGTATCGCCCCAGAGGTGTGATCGATGCATTTATTACATCCGAGGTCGTAAGCAGTAAACGGCTGGACCTCGAGTCATTGAGAGATAACGTCTCTAAAGTCACGGAAAAACAACAACGCTGTCAAAAACAATATAACGATAAACGACATGCTCCTTTAAAGCAGTTTACGGTTGGCCAATACGTACTGGTACAAGAAAATAAAGGCTCTAATGATGGACAGAGCAGAATGCTTCAACAAGAATATAAGGGACCCTTCGTGTTGCTGAGGTATTAGATAAGGACCGTTACGTGGTTACAGAACTACCAGGGTCAAAACGATGTAGAGGACTACTTATACGGGCATATGACCTTCAGATAAGCTGAAACCTTTTGTTACGAGGGTTTCAGATATTGGCACTAGTAACGATGAGAACGAATACAAAAAAATCATTCTTATATAATGTTTAGTATGTTATAGTCTAATGTGGATATTTTCTGTTTTGTTTTAGGTAAACTTGCCATCACGGGGGCGTGAAGAGTAATCATGTTAGCCGACTGTAACACGGTCAAAATTGAGGGACACCCTATATATAAAGATTTCTAATAAAGGAATATGTGCAACTATAATATATTGCATAGTGTGATTCATAGCATTTAATCACAACAGAGGAATGTTGAAATACTTTTTTTGATACGAAACTGTAAAGGCGGATAAGTTTCAACTGTAAGCGAATACGTTTGATAAACTTTAATTATTTAACTCTTTTGTTGTTAATTTTCGTTTCATTTGTTATTGACAGATTACACAAGTTTAAAGAATATGTGGAAAAGATGATAAATGGAATAGGTGTCTGTTTTACAGGCGGCAATACAAGTTACGTGGAACCGATACGAATAATTATGTAGAGGGAATGTTTAGGTTATTTAAAAACATTTCTTTAGAGAGGACAAAAGCATTTAATTTATGTCAACTAACAGATTTTGTAACTACTAACTTTGAATCTTATATCAAAAAGAGGATCTTAGATGTTATTTTAGATAGACTTAAAAAGCAAAAATTCAACAGATCTGAGATAAATGAAAAAGACGTTACTGCAAGCCAAGTAGCCGAAATCGGAAATACGCTGTAGAGAGTTGTAAAGATACAAATAACATTTATTTTGTCGATATGCAGACTTGCATTTGCACTTGTTACGATGATAATACTGGTAAAATTTGCAAACACCAAGCGGCAATTATAAAATTATTTTTCATTGACCTAGCAGTCAACGTTTTATCAAATGAAACAAAAAGAAGATTATATTTTATTGCTATAGGAAAAGAGGCCAACGGAACTTTGGTGGAACCCCTTTTAGTAAAAGTGTGAAAAATGTCCAAAATCTACAAAACCTTGAAAATATAACATCATCGGACCATATAAATTGTGACAATGATAATGAAATAATTAACATCGACCAACCAGTACAATTAGACACTCCATCAGACCAAGAAGTTTTAGAGGTGAAAGAAAAATGGATAGATTTCTCTGAAGCAATACTAAAAAATCTAGATGATGACACTGCATCATTTTATCCAGCTATCAAAGTTTTCCTAGAAAATCGAAACAAATATGCTCAGTCCTCAGAATCTTTCTTGTCAGGATTTTATACAGCTTTTAAATATTCTGGTAAGTTTACCAATTATTTACTTACCTTTATATTAAAATTTCAGTTCAGTTCAGTTTCTCGAAGGAAAACTAAATTTTCAGGGAGAAGAGCACAACAGGCTGGTCGGAAAATTTATATGTTGGATAAAAAACGAATAGCACCTCATGCCCTTAATAAATGTGTTGAAATGAATGTTCTTCTAGAAGATAATGAATATAAAAAATAATGTACCTTCTTCATTAATTTTTAAACAGGTTTTTTGTTTTGTTTTTTGAAAAGTCAAAATTAAATACGTGTTGACAATTCTTTTTTATTTTTCATAATAACTTGGTGCCTATTTTCTATGAAAAAATAATTATGTTAAGTGCAGACGATATAGTTGCAAAGGTTACCTGTACCGTCTGCGGTTAACAAGGCAACGCTCGGCTTCCCGAACGGTCTATAATGGGTGCCGTTAACGAATATGCACCTCGGTCACCAAAGGTATTGTCTTGCTAATGACTTCATACGTACGACCCCATTATGAGACCCATGTAATTCTCGTAACAATTGCTCCCGAAATTTAGGATGTATAATAAATATAAACCTACATTCAATTCATCTGGTATATCTATTTGCCATCCATCTCTGACTAACTAACAGGAATATTATCCTCGACTAAAAATTGAAGTAATCAAGTACGGTGTCTGAATTTTCATTTATCTTTAATGGAATGCGCGAAAGATCATCCGCCCCGTTTTCCAAACCCTTAATATGTTTAAAAGTGTACTTGAATCCACTTAAAAACAAAGCCCATCTTCCCCGCGGCCATCTGCATATCCCTTTGCTTTCGCCGAATAGCGGGATATGAGGCTC